>CACRXK020000514.1:50700-78332 GCA_902702795.2 Paramuricea clavata
AATATGCCTGACCACGGTGGGATTCGAACCTACGACCTTTGGAATACTAGTCCAATGCTCTACCAACTGAGCTACGCGGTCTGGTCGGTTCGAGTATGTGATATTTCGGAACAGAATCTAGTTCCTTCGATATCAATGTAATCTAGTAATAATGACATTTTCTGTGTTGGTGCAATATTCCAAAGGGCTAGTATTCCAAAGGTCGTAGGTTCGAATCCCACCGTGGTCAGGCATATTTTTCAAGCTTGCCCGGTGTGGATATACACTCAGAGTAACATCACAAGCATCTTATTCACCTGAGTAGATTGCACCAACACAGAAAATGTCATTATTACTAGATTACATTGATATCGAAGGAACTAGACTCAGTTCCGAAATATCGCATACTCGAACCGACCAGACCGCGTAGCTCAGTTGGTAGAGCATTGGGCTAGTATTCCAAAGGTCGTAGGTTCGAATCCCACCGTGGTCAGGTATTTTTTCAAGCTTGCCCGGTGTGGATATACACTCAGAGTAACATCACAAGCATCATCATCATTGCTGGCCTTGAGGAATTTCATCCTGCTTGGATGAGATGGCATTTTGCTTCATCTGTTGAAATCTTCTTTGTCCATTATTAATTAACTTCCTAAGCCTTCTTTTTTTTCATATACGCGGTATATTGTCTACTCATTGCGATGTAATATATGAACAACGAGAGCGAGTGTTTCTCCGGGATATCCAAACACGAGAAAACAATGTTAGAATGTTTGGATATCCCGGTGAGACACGAGCTCGAGTTATTTATATGGCTTCTCAAATGAATCGAGACGTAACAGAATGTTTTCGTTTGCTGATTCTTAACCAAGCATAACGTAATTCTATTCAAGTAACGGAATTCTATTTAAGTAATTTTGCATGCGTAATTAAGATATTTGATGAAAACACTAGTGACTTTCATCAAGTATCCAAAAGGCATCTTGTGATCAAATAGGTGATTATCATTGGCTGAATTGCTCATGAATTATTAATGATTTGAGAAGGTATTTTCTTTCTGTTTTGACAAAAGTGATCGTTTCGTGAGGTTATTCTTTTAACAACGTTTCACTGCATGTGCGACATACAGTAGCAAATGTGTTGGGGTTTTATAAACTCTGTTATTGGGCGAGCTTTTCTTATCCGTAAACTGTCGGCGTTTGCATGTATCAATGCTGGATAACTGGCCGCCATGAAATCGCCATTTTCCTGGTCAAGAAGGAACAACCTCTCCTTGACGCACTGGTTAGGAACATGGCGACCGGTTACACTGACATTATAAAGGCGCCAACAAATTCTATACTATGGGGATACCCACCAAACCCCGGGTATATTGTCGGCGGAGATGTTGTCGGTGGGGATTTTGTCGTCGGGGATTTTGTGGGTGGTGATGTTGTCGTTGGGGTTAGGTAGTACTATAAATGACTTCCGAAACGTTGTTTCTAGGAATGTTCAACCCGTTCGTGGAAATCATGGTGGTTGGACCTCATCTTACGTCAAAACGTCGTCGTTATCAAACGAGATCCAAGAGAAATAACTGGAATCCTTCGTTCAACGAAACATTTTACTAGTAAGTAGATTACCGGACATGTGACCGACCGGTAAGTCCAATCTCAAAAAATTGTTTATTTAACACGTTTTTTTATCAGTGAAACCAACGAGAAAGCATTATAGAAGTTCCCCACTATTTCTTGCATTAAGACGTAAAATTTAATTATAAATCTGCGTCACTGGAAGTTAAAGTTATGTATAACCTGAACCATAATTTACTGATGTATTAGCCTAAGACTGGTAGATATATACTAAGTTTTAGATGCATTGCACTGCGGACTAACATGACCATGTATAGGCAACAAAAATAAATCGTGCTATTTTCAAAACAAAATGTGAAAAATTTTACTTTGTCCATTGTCCGGGAAAAATTGATAAATGTCCGACCAATTTTTGGCTTGGCCAGACATTTGTCCTTCCAAGTAAAATAATTATTTGCAGTCCTGTATACCTTAACCCGTTGCGTTGAATTCCGCTCTGCGCTGTATACTTTTGTATAATAATTTCACATTCTATTGTAAATTTTTGCGCAATTCAACCCTCGGGGTGCAATTGGCAAATTTTTTCATTAAACGATCCTTATTATTTCAGCAACCTCGGAAACGAAGACGAGGCGGAGGGTTACGAAATCCAGTTTAGCGTGAAGGATTACTGTTTTGCTCGTACTGATCGACTCCTGGGAACGACTGTCCTGCAACTCTCGCAGGTTGTACCTATGGCTTCGTGCGCATGCTCTTGTCCCTTGGGAAAGTCGCTGACCGTGGATAACATCGGCAATACTATTCTGGGAATTTTATCTCAGCGATCGACGGAAGAGGTGGCCCAAGAATTTGTCCATCTGAAAAGGGCCGAGCGGAAAGAGCCTGATGATAAGTAAGTTTTAGATCGATAATGTACAGTAAATGATAAGTATATGAATAGTTTGATTCGCACCGAACAGAATGTTGCAGCATAGAGGTTTTTATTATGTTTTGTGTAAATTGAAATTGTTTATGCAACGATATTTCACACCAATTTTCTATTGATACATCGTAAAGATAATTGTATGGTTTCCAGTGCAATTTGGAAAAAACATGCACGAGTAAGTTTTTCAAAGACTATCAAAATTGTACGAGTCTGAAGGACGAGTGTCTTTGAAAAACTCACTCGAGTGTATGTTTTTTTTCAATTTTTTTTTCAAAAGAAACGGAATTTGAAAAAGAGCACTATTTTAACATTTTTTAAACAAAAAAGAGCATTGCTAGTATATAAAATGCCGCCTTTAGTATAATGACACAATCAGGAAGGGCCAAGCAACGGCAGACGTTCTACAATTATAGATGAGCTGGACTCGCTTAAATTTTTACATTAACCTATAATTATATAGACCAGGGCCGCCGAGAGGAGGGGGGGGGGCAAATTGCCCCGGGTCCCCACCATAATAGAGCCCCAACTTAAAAGAGAACCTAAAATTGAGTAGGTTCTTTAAATTAGTCAGAGCAATTTTGAAATCGAGGACCCCTTACAGTTCCACATGCAGTCTAGCTGAGGTCTAGTTGGGTGTTTGACATGGGTCTAGCTTAAAAATAATAGAGACCTTACGATTTGGTGACGGCAACGCGACGGCGACGGCCAAAACAAACTCCTTCAAGTAAATGGTAGTAAAGATAGTTCGTCGTATATTATCAATCGTATGAATTTAATACAGTTTTAGAAGTTGAAGACATGGGTTTTATGGTTGGGAAGAGTTCTGCTAAACCAGTTTGAAGTTGCACTTGTTGTGGCTTGGAAAACAAGGGCGTTGTATCAAGACGTGAAAATCTCTGATTTAGCGTTGTAAACAGAGCGAGGACAATGTGTAAATTATTCATATACTGTAATTACTCAATTCTTTTCAATGATCTATTGTATTGGTAGCCGTTGCCGTCCTAAAATCGTAAGGTCTCTAATAATGTCATGAGGCCCCCAGAGAAGATTTGCCCCGGGCACCCCTACAAATTCTCTCGGCGGCCCTGATATAGAGTAAATGTTATTTGCAATTCGTAATATTTATACTTTCTGTATACTTACATTATATATACGTAAAATACTGCGTCAGCGGTTAACTGACGTTAGTGTTTTTGCGCAAAGTAAATATAACAAATCCTACAAGTTGATTGGTCAAATTTGACGTATTAAGCTGTTATATTCACATGTGAATATAAAAAAAAACGAAATTTGCAAAATGGCGCCTAGCCGTTTTGTGCATTAAAGTTACTGAAATAAGCGAAATTAAAAGAAAATTCAGTCCCAAGAAAACACAAAAGACATGTGTAAAAACACTAAAACAATCATTCGCCTCAGGCTCGGGGAATTTCTCCGTTCCACTTCGTCTCGGTGAATATTCCCCGATAATTACTTTTCCTTCGGCGAATAATTGTTAATTATTATATGTCGCGTTTTGTAAATGACTATTAAATATTTTGTATGAAACAGGAAAGATCTGTTTCAGGAGTTTTACTATAGAAATAACAGTCTTGACACTGCCAAAAGTTTCCATAAAATCCCACATTAAAGGGTATGGGCAATGAAAATTGCTTCATCTATCTTATTGCTTCATCTGAAAGAGCATGAAAAAATAAGCCGATTGGCCGTTTACTGCTCTATTCTATCTCATCTGGTTCCGAAGTTATACGCAAAAATGTGCAAAATATAAATTGCTGATTCAGCACAATATGTGACGTCATAAGCGGGGTAAGTATGTTTATTGAATAGTAAACTAAAGCATATAGCTGAGTTAAGGCGAATAAGTTGCGGTAGTCTTCCAACCCCGAGCAGGTGGTTTAGTGGTAATGACAACAGGCTTGTGTCATGTACCAGCTAGGGTTCAAGTCCTTTTGTGTGGTATATTAATTACACAAGCTAGAGAAAAAAGGTTAAGGTGAAAAAGTTGCGGTAGTCTTCCAACAACGAGCAAGTGGTCTTGTGGTAAACACGACCGGCTTGTGTCATGTACCAGGTGTGTTTCAAGTCTAACAGTAGCCGTTTTGTGATTCAAAAATTGTTGAATTTTAATAATACAAGCTAGGCAAAAGAAATAAGATGAATAAGTTGGGCTAGTCTTGCAACAACAAACAAGTGGTCTAGTGGTATAGACAACCGGCTTGTGTCATGTACCAGGTTGTGGTTCAAGCCCTTACTGATGGCATTTTGTGAATCAAAAATGGTTGAGTTTTAATTATACAAGCTAGAGAAAACAATAAGGTGAATAAGTTGCGGTAGGCTTCCAACAACGAACAAGTGGTCTAGTGGCAAAGACAACAGGCTTTTGTCATGTTCCAGCTAGGGTTCAAGTCCTAATGAAGTCCTTTTGTGTCGTATATTAATTACACAAGCTAGAGAAAAAAGGTTAAGGTGAATAAGTTGCGGTCGGCTTCCAACAACGAGCAAGTGGTCTAGTGGTAAAGACAACAGGCATGTAGCATCTAAGGTTCAAGTCCTAAAGAACTAGAGAAAAAAGCTAGAGAAAAAAGGTTAAGGTGAATAACAGACGGAGAATAAGTTGCGGTAGGCTTCCAACAACGAGCAAGTGGTCTAGTGGTAACGATATGACCGAGCCTGGTAACAAGCCTGGTTACATGAAGTAATGATATTGCTTTATCCAGTGCTGTATACTGGTCAGTGGCTCAGACAACTTCGGATTGTCCCGATGTTCGCCCGAAGAGCATATTCTTATTTAATACTGTATTTTTGTTTTTTAAAATGTTTAGTGAGCAAAAATTGTTGTGTCACAGTCGTGGTTGGGTCAAACAATATGCGGAAAGCAAAAATAGCGAAGGAAAGAGATTAAAATTATATTGGATTTAGTTTTACTACCAAATATGGTAGTCCCTTCGTCCATGACCTTGTGACGTCAGGTACATACGGGACTTCGAGGGAGTTTTTGGCGGGAAAATTTGTAAGGTTTGGAGAAGACAAGATGGCGCTGGTTACTTCGTGTCATCAAAGGGCATTTTTGTTCACAAATAACCGCTTATTTTACGTTATAACGACTGGTTAGTTTTTGAAATTATAACTCAATGGAAAAAGACGTGCATCTATTGTTATTTGTTGTGAAAGACGGCCCGAAATTTCGCTACATCGCTGAGCGCCCTGAGTGGCTGAGCGGCCTGAGCCTGTATTGATTTATAAAAAAATTACAAGCAACAGCAATTGCAACTATATGACGAAAAAACCAAATACCAATGTGTACAAGCCAATCAAGTCCAACGTATTGTCATCTTTGGATGTGTGAAATAAGTTCAGTTGGATTTGCAGATGAAGCACTAAAGCACATGGAAGGTCAGTTTTAATTAGTTTTATATTAAGTATATTATTGTATACTATTATACAAGAATGATTTGAAAATTTTCCTTCAATGGTTGCTTTTTATTGGTTGAAAGTTTAATATTGTTTTGACGAGAGAAATGTTTCTCGACAATTTTCAGGATGTTTAGAAAATTTTTGGGCTTGGTTTGAAATTCAAACCAAGCCAGGTTTGAATTTTGAAATTCAAACCTCGATTCAAACCAAGCCCAAAAATCTACAAAAACCCGTTCTGCTCCCCTACTCTCTACTAATAAACATAAAAGGGCTGGGTGGGTGGGATACTGTTGAGCCACGCTGAGCAACAACAAAAATATGCTCAATAGTGATGGGTGATTACCGATGATTACTTGGTATCGATACCATCCGATACCAGGCCCAAATCGGAAGTAGTCGATACTGCACGGTATCGAAAAAGTGTTTCGATTACTTTTAAACTTAGACATTTATTATAATTCTGTGGTTGTGTCATTATTATAATTCTGTGGTTGTTTTCATGGCTATTTCTAATAAAATATATTAAGTACTTTTGTTGCATTTATCAACTTAACCAAACTTCCTTTACTTTATTTGACATTCTATCCACTTCCCTGATTAATATTCTTAACCTCGTCGACAGAATAAATAATGAAAAAGGCGGGAAATAAATTAATTTTTGTTTTTTCATGGATTATAATGGCGGAAAATTCTGAAAACAATCGTCGTCGTAGTAATCGTTTGGGTAATCGATACCTCGATACTTTTACGAAAAAGTAATCGGTATCGTATCGAATCCGATACTGGTGGTATCGCCCATCACTAATGCTCAAATAACCTGCACCACCCCATAACACCCTGATTTTATCAGGCCCCCAGCAGTGTGTGAGAAAACATTTTCTGCTTCTTTCGTGCCTCAGCCAGCGGAAAATAACACTTTTTTTTGTCAACACTATTATTTTTTCAACGTGATTGACCATGCGACCTTATTTTCTCCGTGTGGTTGTGGGCTGCTGCCAAAATGGCGTCTGTTGTCACACTAATTATTGAAAAAACCATGAAAAAATATTTAAAAAAAAAATTTCCAACCTACCGACCCAAATTTTTTGCGATATGAAACCGGAACCACGGGTATTTTATTTTATGCCTTTGGGTGCGAAATGATCGGATACCAATCTTCTAAACATTCTAACTCTGAATTTTTTGAAAATTTCCTGTGGTCCCCCTCCTGAGTGCTCAGCCTAGATCTTGATTTTTGCCTGTGGTCTCCCTTTGCATTTGATCCAAATTTTTCAAAACTGTTTTTTTTTATCAATTGAATGTGATTATTTTGATGAGAGAACATTCTTGTGCTGCCCCAGGGTGCATTTTAAGTGCAATACGCCAAAGATCTTTGAAACAATTATTCCCATTTGGGAAAGTGATTACCTGTGAATATTATACCTCAAATTCAAATTGCCCAATGAAAAAACATTTGCACCACATGACAATGTGATTTTTTACAGACTATTTCACTCAAATTCATGATTTTGCAATGCAGCGTGAGATATAGAGAATATTAATTAATACATGGTGCGCAGAAATACCAAATTTATTTCGAGTGTTGAAGATGATAACATATATACATATTGTTTATAGACCCTCCGCTCGGGGATTTGGAGAAATATTACCCTCGGTGACAGTGATGATATTTCCTCGGGAAATGGGTAATATTCCACCGAATTCGGGTAATATTCCGCCGAATCCCCCTCACTCCAGGTCTATAAATGTTCACCGAGACAAAGTCGAGTCACTGAGCCTGGGGTGAATAATTGTTTTAGTATAAATGTTTAATTAATGGATAAAACAATATATCCAAATATCAGTTCAATTAAAATTCAGAAATAAAACTTTTTTCGGCCTATAATTGTGACTAAAGCCAGTTTTCCATTTCAAGTGTACCAACACATCAAAAAGTTCTTGAATTTCTTGAATGTTGATTGGTTAGTACTTCCAAAGTATGCCAAAAAGTTGACTTGCAACAAACTTTTTATTTTGATATGCAAATCCACCCGGAAGTACATGGATTTATAAACCTCTTTTCAATCTGCACATGCTCACCAGTATGTTTCAGTATGATACGGGCAAAGTGGAAAACCAGCTTAATTATAGTGTTGCAGAATGTTGCAGTATTTCTTGTGTGCATATGCTTTCAAAATGGCTTTTTTGTTACTTTATTACAAAGTAATAAAGTTCTGTTTAGAATACAAACACAATAACGGAATAACATTTTCAACAGACTTAGAATTAAAACATAGTTTCTGTTTAGAAATGGCTGAGAAATTTGGTAAAATAAAATGTAAAACTATATTGTTTGAAATAAAGCTTTAATAACACTTTTAACTTTACAAGTTTTGAAAACACAATGCAGCAGTCAGAACAACATACAGCACAATGAAAACATGACATATCAAAAGAAATAGTGTCGTACAAATTGAGAAATCTGTAGGATCCAAAAAGTGGATTTAAAAGAATATCATGGCAAGGTTTTTCCCATTAGTCAGGATAGTTTTTGTTATTTGTTTTTGCTGAGTAAATGTTTCAAAGTTTTAAATAAGTTTTATATTGTCTGTGAATATGTTTGACACAGTAAAATAATAAAGGAATACTACCTTTCAAGATGAATACAACATTTTCAAGATAAATACAACATTTTGTGCTTCTTTCGTTTCCTGGGGACGATTTTTTCAATATTTTGAAAACAAATTTGCCGAATCATTATTTTTGAAAAGCATTTACTAGTCTGCTAGCCAATCAGAATGTGCGAAAGCTCATTCAGAATGTGCGAAAGCTCATTTCATATGCAAAATTTATACCATAGATGAACTAATGGCGTATAGTTTACATGGAATGCACCCTGGGTGCTGCCCCCTATGCCCCCTCAGCCTAGGGTTGCTGTGGTCCCTTTGCATTTTATTATACAAATTTTTAAAACATGTTTTTATCGACTGGAAGTAATTGTTTTGATGAGAGAAATGTTTCTTGACAATTTTCAGAAAGTTTGTAAGATTTTGGGGCACTTGTTGAATTTTGGGAAAATTTAAAACATTTTTATTGGTTGAAACTAATTGTTTTGATGAGAGAAATGTTTCTTGACAATTTTCAGAACATTTTGAAGATTTTGAGGCACTTTCCTGTGGCCCCCACTGTGCCGAGTCTAGGGTTGCCCGTAATAGGTTTCCTGTGGACCTGCTTTTTACAAATGCCAATGCGGCATAGGAATTATAAATTCTGAATAATATGTTGTATGCCAATAAGATTTAAATTTCCTAAGGGAATTATTAACATAGAAATTATACATTTGGGAAAATAATTTTGTTTGCTGCATTCAATCTATTGACCAATCAGGGAGATTCTTTTGTAAATACCCACAACCAATCAGACGTCTGTATTTTTATGCTAAAAGAGAAATAGCATTCGATTTACTCTGGATCCAGAGTAAATTGTATTCAAATATATATTTTTAAATTTAGGGCGTGTTGTAGCTCTATATTGTGTCGCCATTTTGTGATTCAAAAGTTGTTGAGTTTTAATTATACAAGCTAGAGAAAAAAATACGGTGAATAAGTTGCGCTAGTCTTCCAACAACGAGCAAGTGGTCTAGTCAATCAATCAATCAATCAATCAATCAACTTTATTTAACGAGGGTAAACACTGAACAGTATATCAACTGACTAACAAGTGGCCCTCTTATACTATAACTACATTACATACAATTAAAAATACTATATAACATGTAATCATGATAATACTATAAGTTCATAAGTTAAAAAGTCAAGATATTGTGAAAGAATCAATATCATTATACCTATGAAAAAAGTAGTTAAAAAGTTCATTCTTAAAAGTTTCTACAGATTTTTCGGAAGTTTTTATATGAGGAGGTATAGAGTTCCAAAGTTTACACGTGGAGACCTGGAAAGACTTTCCCCCTTCCATGACTCGGCTATAGCGTGGACATACCAAGTTTCTTTCACTGTAACGGCCTGACGAACGGGTTTGTATGTCTGCATTTGAGGTTAGAATATCATTAATATATGATGGGCAATTTCCATGAAACCGTTTGTAAGCTAAGACACATTTGTTCAACCTCACTTCGTCGTGAAAAGCAAGCCAATTTAGCTGCTTAAACAATGATACGCTGTTTGTTCTTGTACCGACATCCAAAATGATGCGGGCAGCACGTTTTTGCAATCGAAGAATTGTTTTCAAGTTTTCCACGGAGCAGTTAGCCCAAACTGTAGCACCATACATCATGACTTGCTTAAACATGGTGTTGTAGTACAGTTTACGTTGGTCTAAAGGAAGAAACCGTTTAATTTTCCGAAGAACGCCCAGTCGTTGTCCCAATTTCTTAGAAAGTTCTTCCACGTGTTTATCAAAAGTCAGTTCTTGATCGATAGTGACTCCTAAAAGTTTCTGGAAATGAACTTGTTCAATATCCTCGTTTTCAGACTGTAACGACAATATCTTTGTCGGCAACTTTTTGGCCAATCTCTTCCCGGTAACAAGCATAGATTTTGTCTTTTTGGCATTTATGATCATTTTGTTTGTTTTTGACCACCTTACAATGCCGTCCAAATCAAGCTGTAGTGCTGTTTCTATGGCTGTAGGTGCCAAATCCACTTCTGCGGAGTGACTAAGGGTAGTATCATCCGCATATATGTCGACCTCGGAGTGGAATACCTCTGACGGAAGATCGTTGATAAACAAAAGGAAGAAGATTGGACCCAAAATACTTCCTTGTGGCACACCGCATTTCACCTCTATTTTCGGAGAATGGGAACCATCAATATTTACATACTGCCAACGGTTTCTAAGATAGTCTTTTAAGAGGTTTAGCTCATCCCCCTGAATGCCATAATTATGTAACTTGTTAAGGAGCAGTTGATGGTCTATCAGATCGAAGGCTTTCTTATAGTCTACAAAAATTAGTCCAGTTACCTTGTTTTTATCCAGATCAAGTAGCAATTGGTCAATGAGTCTGATGAGTGCAGTTTCAGTCGAATGGTGTTTACGAAACCCGGATTGAAGTCGATAAAATAAGTTTCGTTGTTGCAGAAACCCATACATATGTTCACATATGTGCCTTTCCAGTAGCTTAGATAAAATGGGAAGCACTGATATAGGCCTGTAGTTAGACTTTTCATCTCGGTTTCCCTTCCCTTTATATATTGGGGTGACCTTAGCAACCTTCCATTTTGAGGGGAACGTTTGAGTGTTTATGCAACGATTCATCAGCTGGCTTAATGGTTCGGCTATAGCTGGTGCTGCTATTCTCATTATTTTGGCGCTAATGCCATCGTCGCCTGTGGATTTATGAACGGGGATGGATAGAAGTAACTCAATCACTCTTAATTTTGACATGGGGGGAATGCTGAATGTAGTATCGACATGGGGAATAGGATCTAGATTTGGTGTTTGTTCTATTTCTACGGGCGCTGAGGTGGACGCGAGGTTGTTTTGCTGGTCGACAAAGAAGCGATTAAATGTTTCAGCAATGGTCACTTTATCTTTTAAAGTCGTACTATTTTCGGTCAAAAATTTGACACTTTCATTTTTTCCAGCATCATCATTTGTTAGATTTTTAATCAAGTTCCAAAGTTTACTGGGGTTTTGTTTATTTTCTTGAAATTTATCACTAAAGTAATTTTTCTTCGCATTTCTTATTGTTTTTGTCACTTTGTTCTTTGCAATGCGGTAGTTTGCCCAATCTTCGTCAGTTTGATATTTCCTTGCTTTGTAATACAGTTTATCGCGTGCCTTTATGTCCTCCCCAATTATATTATTAAACCATTTAGGCTGTGTATTTCGCTTTACCCGCTTTTGTTTTAAGGGAAGATATTCATTTACGACATCATTAAATATTTCATACCATGCATAGACAGTGTCATTTGCGTCATCAAATACAAAAGCACTATCCCACGGTGCATTTTTAAGGGCGGTAATGAATTTGTCCTTGTTTAAATGCTTTACGTCGCGATAGTTTATTGTGGAATGCTTACCCTTTTTGTGACACGCACGTTTGTATATCCTGGTTGTCATAATAGGCAAATGATCTGATATTCCAATATTTAAAACTTTGACATTGTTTAGCCGTTCAGCATGGGTGCACCAGATGTGATCGAGACAGGTGCGTGATATGGGGCGTGTAATCACATTCATAAGCTGCGAAAGGTTGAATGACTTTAATACTTTCGTGAATGTATGATTTGCAAATTTCGTTGTGCATAAATAATCAATGTTTATGTCACCCAAAAGTACCACCTCGCGACCTAAAAGAGAGACATTTTCGATGTTTTTCCCGATACTCTTATCACTAGCAGCGTTTGATGAGGGTGGTCTGTAGATTCCCCCGATGAATAGAGGCCGTTTCGATTTGTAGGGACAGGTTTCGAGCCATATTATTTCCACATCTTTTGTTTCGAGATCAATTCGTCGCTCAGCTTGAACTGAGTTTTTAACATATACAACAGGCTTGTGTCATGTACCAACTAAGGTTCAAGTCCTAATGAAGTCATTTTGTGACTTGTGTCGTATATTAATTACACAAGCTAGAGAAAAAAGGTTAAGGTGAATAAGCTGCGGCCAGCATCCAACAACGAGCAAGTCGCCTAGTGGTAAAGTCAACAGCCTTCTGTCATGTACCAGCTAAGGTTAGAGTCCTAATCAAGTCTTTTCGTGACTTGTGTCGTATATTAGTTACACAAGCTACAGAAAAAAGCTTAAGATGAATAAGTTGGGCTAGTCTTGCAACAACGAGCAAGTGGTCTAGTGGTAATGACAACCGGCTTGTGTCATGTACCAGCTAGGGTTCAAGTCCTAATGAAGTGCTTTTGTGTCGTGTATTAATTACACAAGCTAGAGAAAAAAGGTTAAGGTGAATAAGTTGCGTTAGGCTTCCAAAAACGAGCAAGTGGTCTTGTGGTAAAGACGACCGGCTTGTGTCATGTACCAGCTAGGGTTCAAGTCTAACAGTAGCCATTTTGTGTTTCAAAAATTGTTGAATTTTAATAATACAAGCTAGAGATAAGAAATAAGATGAATAAGTTCGGCTAGTCTTGCAACAACGAACAAGTGGTCTAGTGGTGTATACAACCAGCTTGTGTCATGTACCAGGTTGTGGTTCAAGTCCTACTGATGGCATTTTGTGATTCAAAAATGGTTGAGTTTTAATTATACAAGCTAGAGAAAAGAATAAGGTGAATAAGTTGCGGTAGGCTTCCAACAACGAGCAAATGGTCTTGTGGTAAAGACAACAGGCTTGTGTCGTGTACCAGCTAGGGTTGAAGTCCTTTTGTGTCGTATATTAATTACACAAGCTAGAGAAAAAAGGTTAAGGTGAATAAGATGCGGTAGGCTTCCAACAACGAACGTGTGGTCTAGTGGTAACGACAACAGGCTTGTGTCATGTACCAGCTAGAGTTCAAGTCCTAATGAAGTCCTTTTGTGTCGTATATTAATTACACAAACTAGAGAAAAAAGGTTAAGATGAATAAGTTGCGGTAGGCTTCCAACAACGAGCAAGTGGTCTAGTGGTAACGACAACAGGCTTGTGTCATGTACCAGTTAGGGTTCAAATCCTAATGAAGTCCTTTTGTGTCGTATATTAATTACACAAGCTAGAGAAAAAAGGTTAATGGTGAATAAGATGCGGTAGGCTTCCAACAACGAACTTGTGGTCTAGTGGTAAAGTCAACAGGCTTTTGTCATGTTCCAGCTAGGGTTCAAGTCCTAATGAAGTCCTTTTGTGTCGTATATTAATTACACAAGCTAGAGAAAAAAGGTTAAGGTGAATAAGATGCGGTAGGCTTCCAGCAACGAACGTGTGGTCTAGTGGTAAAGACAACAGGCTTGTGTCATGTACCAGCTAAGGTTCAAGTCCTAATGAAGTCCTTTGGTGTCGTATATTAATTACACAAGCTGAAGAAAAAAGGTTAAGGTGAATAAGTTGCGGTCGGCTTCCAACAACGAGCAAGTGGTCTAAGTGGTGAAGACAACAGGCATGTAGCAGCTAAGGTTCAAGTCCTAAAGAAGTCATTTTGTGTCGTATATTAATTACACAAGCTAGAGAAAAAAGGTTAAGGTGAATAACATAGGGAGAATAAGTTGCGGTAGGCTTCCAACAACGAGCAAGTGGTCTAGTGGTAACGATATGACCGAGCCTGGTAACAAGCCTGGTTACATGAAGTAACGATATTGCTTTATCCAGTGCTGTATACTGGTCAGTGGCTCAGACAACTTCGGATTGTCCCGATGTTCGCCCGAAGAGCATATTCTTATTTAATACTGTATTTTTGTTTTTTAAAATGTTTAGTGAGCAAAAATTGTTGTGTCACAGTCGTGGTTGGGTCAAACAATATGCGGAAAGCAAAAATAGCGAAGGAAAGAGATTAAAATTATATTGGATTTAGTTTTACTACCAAATATGGTAGTCCCTTCGTCCATGACCTTGTGACGTCAGGTACATACGGGACTTCGAGGGAGTTTTTGGCGGGAAAATTTGTAAGGTTTGGAGAAGACCAACCTCGTCCCCAGGGTCTTCCTCGTGGTGGCGCGTGAGCTGAGGAAGACCCTGGTAAAATACGATGAAATCTCCAAGATTCTTGGAGATTTATCGCATGCGCAGTAACGACAACGTTACGTTGCTGACTACAATTAGCGCTGGCGCTTACGATTTTCTTGCTTGAAAATATACATGTTTTGTTGATTGTTTATGGATTTATTCTCAAAGTTTTAACAACTTTTACGAAAAATACTTCAGATATAAGCTGTGAACACACATGTACACAAAACTGTGCAACATTTATGATCATATTGTATCAATTTGTCGGAGTATAGCGCTCAAATTTGTGACATTGTTTTGTTCGCTTTGGCAACCCTCGTATATATCAGATGCTGTTCTGCCTCAAATACGACTGAATAAACACTGATAGTGTTGCCTGGAATATGAAATGATATTGAATGATTGTTGAAGTGTTCCGTACGTATATCAAGGTACGTCCTGTACATTTATACTGGATTTATTTTCACACGAGTTTCAAACTATTTCAGCTTTATGAACAATGAGATCACTAACATACAGAAAGACTCCATATTTTCTCATCAAATCTGATTATCGTTACAAGTAGAAATGCTTCAAAATTTATTCTGTATGTAAAGCAGGCCAGCATGTTTCATTTTCCTTTGGTGGTAGTCACCACTCACCAAGTCAAATAGGCCATTCCATTTAATAGCCCCCCCCCCCTATTGTCTATTGAGGTCTGGATATCCTATATGAGGATTTTATAGAGGGGGTTTTTACCTTAAATTTTTCTGGAGGGTAGCTTAAGAGATTTCCTAAAAATTAGGTGTTTTAGTGATATCCAAAGGGGCAGGAACAATATCCTAAAGGGGTAGAAAGACATCCATAGGGGTTCCAAAATTGCATCCAATGGGGTTCCAAAATTATTAAAAGGTATTATGAAGAGACCCCTCAATAGGGTGGGGGGGGGGGCTATATTAGATGGAATGGCCCAGTGTGCTGCAACAACTTTTAAAATTTGTATATATGTTTTTAAGGCACAATATGTGATGGAGTTTGATATGATGATCAGCACAACCTGAAGGTCTTGACTGAATGAACAACTTATCTGATATACTCCTACTTCCAATACTTTGCTGTATATTATCACCAGCTCAGATGTCAGTAGGATCACTTTGAATGAACATTGGAGTGGCACAATAAAGTGTCTGTATTAGGGAGGAGTCTAACTGAAGTAAAAGGCACACTTTTGGATATTAATCTGAATCATAGCAACTACATATACTGTAGGTTTCAAATTAGTTTGAAGAATGAACAACTGAAAATACATATTTATTTAATTGGAAACACTTAAAGGAATTACAACATATTATATGATAGTCATATGTACATGATTATAGGTATATTCATTAGTTTTACTAGCTGATATTTATGACTATCCTGGGACAACATTTTATTTTTCCCAAGAAATTTTACTTGCATGATAGTAATAAGTTTAATAGTAACAGAGAAGTGTGATGGATATGTGCAAGTAATTATCATTAGAAATACAAAGATTAAACTGTAATTTTGATCATTGTAAATATTATTAAAGAAACAAAATACAAAAGTCACACATGCAAGGCTATTTAACATAATACAGTCATAATACTAGACTGGTTAAAGAACTACTGAATAGAGGGATCATGAAAATCTTCTAAGATTAAACTACCATAGCTCTGTAACAGGAAAAGGTATAGTGAGTTAAGGTTTCTTCACCTTGATGAACAAAATTATATAGCATTAGAAAACTATAATGCCATCAACTAATTCCCATTTAAAAATTTTCATGTTGGTCACTGTGAAATATAATCTTGAGGCCATCTTAATGATTGTTTACTATCTGATTGATGACATGATTATATATATTTCCATGGACTGAATTCAAGTTGTTTTTTCCCCAAGTTCATGTAAAATATGGTTCACCTGTTAAAATAATAAAATGTTTATTAGTTGTTTTGTAACAGAACAGTACCGGCTTTAAAGAAAATATAGGAAAGAGAAAATTGAAATAACAGTTGTACACTGTATATGGAAAACAGAATAAAATCTTTCTAAGCATTTCTACTACGTACTGTTATATTAGATTAACTGATGACATATAATATGAAGTTTTTCTATATGTTAAAAACTGTGATTTCTGAAGAAGTCTTTCTGTATGTGTGAAATGAAGTCTTGCTGTATGTGTGAAACTGAGTTTATTAGAAAATGTGATTTCCGAGACTCTGAGAAAATGTGAAAGCAACGTGTGGAAAAAATCGAATAAATTCAGTATAAATGTACATTACATACCTTGATATACAGAACAATAAGTCAATATCATTTCATATTCCAGGCAACACTATCAGTGTTTATTCAGTTGCATTTGAGGCCGAACAGCATCTGATATATACGAGGGTTGCCAAAGCGAACAAAACAATGTCACAAATATGAGCGCCATACTCCGACAAATTGATACAATATGATGATGAATGTTGCACAGTTTTGTGTACATGTGTGTTCACAGCTTATATCTGAAGTATTTTTCGCAAAATTTGTTAAAACTTTGAGAATAAATACATAAACAATCAACAAAACATGTATATTTTTAAGCAAGAAAATCGTAAGCGCCACGGATTTAGTTTTACTACCAAATATGGTAGTCCCTTCGTCCATGACCTTGTGACGTCAGGTACATACGGGACTTCGAGGGAGTTTTTGGCGGGAAAATTTGTAAGGTTTGGAGAAGACAAGATGGCGCTGGTTACTTCGTGTCATCAAAGGGCATTTTTGTTCACAAATAACCGCTTATTTTACGTTATAACGACTGGTTAGTTTTTGAAATTATAACTCAATGGAAAAAGACGTGCATCTATTGTTATTTGTTGTGAAAGACGGCCCGAAATTTCGCTACATCGCTGAGCGCCCTGAGTGGCTGAGCGGCCTGAGCCTGTATTGATTTATAAAAAAATTACAAGCAACAGCAATTGCAACTATATGACGAAAAAACCAAATACCAATGTGTACAAGCCAATCAAGTCCAACGTATTGTCATCTTTGGATGTGTGAAATAAGTTCAGTTGCATTTGCAGATGAAGCACTAAAGCACATGGAAGGTCAGTTTTAATTAGTTTTATATTAAGTATATTATTGTATACATTATACAAGAATGATTTGAAAATTTTCCTTCAATGGTTGCTTTTTATTGGTTGAAAGTTTAATATTGTTTTGACGAGAGAAATGTTTCTCAACAATTTTCAGGATGTTTAGAAAATTTTTGGGCTTGGTTTGAAATTCAAACCAAGCCAGGTTTGAATTTTGAAATTCAAACCTCGATTCAAACCAAGCCCAAAAATCTACAAAAACCCGTTCTGCTCCCCTACTCTCTACTAATAAACATAAAAGGGCTGGGTGGGTGGGATACTGTTGAGCCACGCTGAGCAACAACAAAAATATGCTCAATAGTGATGGGTGATTACCGATGATTACTTGGTATCGATACCATCCGATACCAGGCCCAAATCGGAAGTAGTCGATACTGCACGGTATCGAAAAAGTGTTTCGATTACTTTTAAACTTAGACATTTATTATAATTCTGTGGTTGTGTCATTATTATAATTCTGTGGTTGTTTTCATGGCTATTTCTAATAAAATATATTAAGTACTTTTGTTGCATTTATCAACTTAACCAAACTTCCTTTATTTTATTTGACATTCTATCCACTTCCCTGATTAATATTCTTAACCTCGTCGACAGAATAAATAATGAAAAAGGCGGGAAATAAATTAATTTTTGTTTTTTCATGGATTATAATGGCGGAAAATTCTGAAAACAATCGTCGTCGTAGTAATCGTTTGGGTAATCGATACCTCGATACTTTTACGAAAAAGTAATCGGTATCGTATCGAATCTGATACTGGTGGTATCGCCCATCACTAATGCTCAAATAACCTGCACCATCCCATAACACCCTGATTTCATCAGGCCCCCAGCAGTGTGTGAGAAAACATTTTCCGCTTCTTTCGTGCCTCAGCCAGCGGAAAATAACACTTTTTTCTGTCAACACTATTATTTTTTCAACGTGATTGACCATGCGACCTTATTTTCTCTGTGTGATTGTGGGCTGCTGCCAAAATGGCGTCTGTTGTCACACTAATTATTGAAAAAACCATGAAAAAATATTTTAAAAAAAAATTTCCGTCCTACCGACCCAAATTTTTTGCGATATGAAACCGGAACCACAGGTATTTTATTTTATGCCTTTGGGTGCGAAATGATTGAATACCAATCTTCTAAACATTCTAACTCTGAATTTTTTGAAAATTTCCTGTGGTCCCCCTCCTCAGTGCTCAGCCTAGATCTTGATTTTTGCCTGTGGTCTCCCTTTGCATTTGATCCAAATTTTTCAAAACTGTTTTTTTATCAATTGAATGTGATTATTTTGATGAGAGAACATTCTTGTGCTGCCCCAGGGTGCATTTTAAGTGCAATACGCCAAAGATCTTTGAAACAATTATTCCCATTTGGGAAAGTGATTACTTGTGAATATTATACCTCAAATTCAAATTGCCCAATGAAAAAACATTTGCACCACATGACAATGTGATTTTTTACAGTATTTCACTCAAATTCATGATTTTGCAATGCAGCGTGAGATATAGAGAATATTAATTACATGGTGCGCAGAAATACCAGATTTATTTCGAGTGTTGAAGATGATAACATATATACATATTGTTTATAGACCCTCCGCTCGGGGATTTGGAGAAATATTACCCTCGGTGACAGTGATGATATTTCCTCGGGAAATGGGTGGTAATATTCCACCGAATTCGGGTAATATTCCGCCGAATCCCCCTCACTCCAGGTCTATAAATGTTCACCGAGACAAAGTCGAGTCACTGAGCCTGGGGTGAATAATTGTTTTAGTATAAATGTTTAATTAATGGATAAAACAATATATCCAAATATCAGTCAATTAAAATTCAGAAATAAAACTTTTTTCGGCCTATAATTGTGACTAAAGCCAGTTTTCCATTTCAAGTGTACCAACACATCAAAAAGTTCTTGAATTTCTTGAATGTTGATTGGTTAGTACTTCCAAAGTATGCCAAAAAGTTGACTTGCAACAAACTTTTTATTTTGATATGCAAATCCACCCGGAAGTACATGGATTTATAAACCTCTTTTCAATCTGCACATGCTCACCAGTATGTTTCAGTATGATACGGGCAAAGTGGAAAACCAGCTTAATTATAGTGTTGCAGAATGTTGCAGTATTTCTTGTGTGCATATGCTTTCAAAATGGCTTTTTTGTTACTTTATTACAAAGTAATAAAGTTCTGTTTAGAATACAAACACAATAACGGAATAACATTTTCAACAGACTTAGAATTAAAACATAGTTTCTGTTTAGAAATGGCTGAGAAATTTGGTAAAATAAAATGTAAAACTATATTGTTTGAAATAAAGCTAACACTTTTAACTTTACAAGTTTTGAAAACACAATGCAGCAGTCAGGACAACATACAGCACAATGAAAACATGACATATCAAAAGAAATAGTGTCGTACAAATTGAGAAATCTGTAGGATCCAAAAAGTGGATTTAAAAGAATATCATGGCAAGGGTTTTCCCATTAGTCAGGATAGTTTTTGTTATTTGTTTTTGCTGAGTAAATGTTTCAAAGTTTTAAATAAGTTTTATATTGTCTGTGAATATGTTTGAACAGTAAAATAATAAAGGAATACTACCTTTCAAGATGAATACAACATTTTCAAGATAAATACAACATTTTCAAGATAAATACAACATTTTGTGCTTCTTTCGTTTCCTGGGGACGATTTTTTCAATATTTTGAAAACAAATTTGCCGAATCATTATTTTTGAAAAGCATTTACTAGTCTGCTAGCCAATCAGAATGTGCGAAAGCTCATTCAGAATGTGCGAAAGCTCATTTCATATGCAAAATTTATACCATAGATGAACTAATGGCGTATAGTTTACATGGAATGCACCCTGGGTGCTGCCCCCTATGCCCCCTCAGCCTAGGGTTGCTGTGGTCCCTTTGCATTTTATTATACAAATTTTTAAAACATGTTTTTATCGACTGGAAGTAATTGTTTTGATGAGAGAAATGTTTCTTGACAATTTTCAGAAAGTTTGTAAGATTTTGGGGCACTTGTTGAATTTTGGGAAAATTTAAAACATTTTTATTGGTTGAAACTAATTGTTTTGATGATGAGAGAAATGTTTCTTGACTATTTTCAGAACATTTTGAGGCACTTTCCTGTGGCCCCCACTGTGCCGAGTCTTGGGTTGCCCGTAATAGGTTTCCTGTGGACCTTTGCTTTTTACAAATGCCAATGCGGCATAGGAATTATAAATTCTGAATAATATGTTGTATGCCAATAAGATTTAAATTTCCTAAGGGAATTATTAACATAGAAATTATACATTTGGGAAAATAATTTTGTTTGCTGCATTCAATCTATTGACCAATCAGGGAGATTCTTTTGTAAATACCCACAACCAATCAGACGTCTGTATTTTTATGCTAAAAGAGAAATAGCATTCAATTTACACTGGATCCAGAGTAAATTGTATTCAAATATATATTTTTAAATTTAGGGCGTGTTGTAGCTCTATATTTTGCCGTCCTGGTGTAGTTTACTTGAAATCCTCGCCTGTTTGTGAAAAGAAGTACATTAAAGATCAAGCATAACATCCAAAGCTAAAGACATTAAGGTATGTTCTGTTTCTATCAATTTGATGTGAAATGTTGATATTTTAGCAAGTTAGTCAAATTTGACTGTAGCAAGTCAGTCGCTTAAGGCCATGTTACACTGTGCAATTTTTCTTGCAACTTGCAATGCAATTCTACTCTTGAGAGATGTAAAATTACCAAATACGAGTTTTCATTACTGATGTTTTCTCAACATATCGAAAATTCTTCACAGATTTCGGTAATTAACATCTCTCAAGAGTAGAATTGCATTGCAAGTTGCAAGAAAAATTGCACCGTGTAACCCGTGGCGTAACATGGCCTTTAGCATTACATTTTTTTGTTCTGGGACGTTATGTTACATTTATTTAATTAAATTAAACATTGCAAATTTTTTTGGGACACCCGGGATTAGGGTTGGGTAATATTTTGATTTATCGCGATATTTTCATTCGCGATTATCATGTCGAAGGTAGAAAATTGAGCGACAATATATCGAAATTATCGTCATGCTCGATGACGATTATATTGCTTCGCATGTGTATATAGGTTTTATAAAATCCTAAAAAATTCTTTCAATTCCTAGAAAATATAGTTTTTAAAAGAATTAAAATTATTTCCTGAATGTAATACGAATTTAAGGTGGCTCCCTAGGGTTTTTTAATTTACTACACTATAGTATTCAGGAGACTCCTGTTTCTTTACTTTACATGATATGAAGACGAAATTTATTGGACACATTGACAATGTTCTCCTGAACATTGCAAATTGCTACTTCTCACACACTGCTGAGAGCTGCTGCAGTGTCAGCCGCAAGCTTGACATTTATTAATTTAAACTACCATACATTACAATTGCTCGCTTAATAATTACTCTAACAGGTACATATATATCCAATCCAATGCTGTTCTGTACTAATAAACATAAAAGGGCTGGGTGGGTGGGATACTGTCAAGCCATGCTGAGCAACAACAAAAATATGCTCATATAACCTGCACCACCTTGTAACACCCTGATTTCATCAGGCCCCCAGCAGTGTGTGAGAAAACATTTTCCGCTTCATTCGTGCCTCAGCCAGCGGAAAATAACACTTTTGTGTTTAAAAATATGTTGTCATAGCAACAGCATGCTTAGAATAAAGTTCAAAATATGTCTTTTTCAGGTCATTTTAAAATTTCCTTTGGTGAAATTTTTTAAAACTTTGCATAAAAGATAATACTTGTATAATGATTTTTTCCCCTCAATTTAAAAAAAAATAAATCGATACTTTTCTTAGAAAACTTCAATTTCCCTTCGATTTAATTTTAAGATTTAATTATTTAAGTCATCCTTATTGTCATAAGTGCTGCTAGATTGTGGAGAAAACACTGCAAATTCTTGAGGAAACTTTATATCATATCCCAATGTTTGCGATCGAACCTCGCATACGGCGAGAATACCGTTCAAAAAACATCCAGAATACCGCTTGAAAAAAAAAACAAGTTTACATTATCTTCTTTTGAAACATCACATCCAAGTATCGTTTTGGCTTTTAGAACTCTTTTATGCTTTGAACTAAAGCAAAGTTCACACTTTTGTTTCAAAAAAGAGTTGCATATAAAACACAACGTTACAGTTCGTATTTTAGTTTCCACATCCAAAGATAAATTTCCCTAATATTGCCTCAAATTTTAATTTTTTCACAAACTTTTTCCTCTAAGTGGAAACACTTACAAGCATGATCCAATAAAAAAGTTTAGGGTCGGGATTTCGAAGTCCAAAAGCTAGGTAGGGTCGGGAAACCGGAAACCCACATATTTTTTTTTGGCCTAGGGAGCCATCTTAATACGATTCGAAAGCTAATATTTATGTATCAATCTGCTGAACGAGAAATATTATAATTGTAGAGTTTCTCCTCAGTCTGGTCCCCCTGTACAATAAATTATGAGCAGTCCCTTAGTGATGAATTAAGTCATTTCAACAGCAATGACATATTGAAATTTTCTTAGCCCAATCATCGCTTTACAAAGGATGACTGTATCCCGAGTAGGGTTGGGCGATATTAAAAAAATCATCTCACGATTATTGTCAAGGAAATTATCACGATATTCGATAATATCGCGATAAATGCAATAAAAACAATGGCCACATTTTTCAATTTTAATTATATCAAAGCATAGTAAGCTTATATATAATCTTATTAAAAACAAGTAAAACAACAAATCAAAGTAATATGAAGGCTTTTTCTAGTCCTAATATTTACTGCTCATAAACCAGAATTGAGAATTGTCTATACTGTGTCTCCCCTGGCACAAATGCTGTGTATTTCATTGCAATTTAATGAAATTGCAATGAAATACACAGCATTTGTGCAGCATTTATGAGCCGATTAATCGGTAAATAATCGGCAAAGCCGATTAATCGGCCGTTTTTTAAATAACCGGTAATCGGCCGATTATTGCTTGATAATCGGCCATAAGACTTCTTCTGCAGCTGCCGAGCACATGCTAGAATACTGAATACAAGCGAATAGATTTTCACATTTTGTTGCAAAACCCGTGTCTTTTGTCTCAACCGAAGTGAAGCTGGGAACATTTCCACTGAAAAACGCAGCAGACTAACTCCACATAGCTGACAATATTGTTTTCACACCATAATCTGCCAAAACTAAACATTGACTATTGACATGCAAGATTGAAGCTGTTTTTAGTTGTATATAGTGTGTACTGTAAACAGTAAAACCGCATTTACAACTTCATTGTTGGTCATTTTGTGATTTTTCACTTGCTTTTTAAAATAATCGGCGGGTACCGATTAATCGGCCGATTAGTTACGATGATCGGCTTATAAATAATCGGCCTCAGTAATCGGCAATTTTCCTTATCGGCTCATCCCTAATTTGTGCCAGCGGCGACACATTCAGAAATATCCTCTGTTCCCCCCTTTTGATTTGACCAAAATATTCCAATTCAATTGTTTTTATCATTTGAAAGTAATTGTTTTGATGAAAAGAACAATTGACAATTTTCAGAAGGTTTGCATTATTTTTCTACTTATAGACTCATAATTGTGCGACAGAACTTCTAGTTATAGACTAAATAATCTTTACCATGAGATTGTTGGACAACATAGTTTGAGTTCTTTTAACCATCCTTGAACTTTTGTTCAAGCCTAGTGACTTATCTCAGTACATGAAAATCATCCCACCTTTCATCCTGTCCTGACAAACAAACTGGGATCATGTAGACAGCACATTTAGCCATTAACCCATTAAGCGCCAGCGCTCTCCCCTTGATGAGTAAAATCGTCTGGCGTTAGACAGAGTAAAATACTAAAGTAGGGTGCATCAGGGTGCAATGCGACTCAATGCAATGGGTTAAGTTGATTTGCACCCTAATTTACCTACTTATATTATTTAACTCTGTCTAATGTCAGACAATTTTATTAAGCAGGGGGAGTACTAGCAGTTAATGGGTATAAACTAGGCATATGGGCATTCTCATTATGAAGCATAAAATCGTCTGGCGTTGGACAGTAAAATACTCAAGTAGAGCATGCATCAGGGCACTGTATACAACCTAATGGTTTAATTTTTTGTCAAGTTCTATATCTGAATTAATTGATTTTTTGCCTTGTTTTACAGATCATTACTGATGAATTGTGACTATACTAAATGGATACAAAGAGACTATGATGGATAAATATGGCCCCGTAATGGGATATTCAGTTGATGGACATACAAAGGTCACAGAAATGTCTACTTTCAGGTACTGTTCTTTCTTGTTTGCCTGCGAACAGGCTGTAGATACTTGTACCCAGGCCATTGTTTGTTTTGTTGTTCTGGGCACAATGAAATCCGGCATAAATCCTGGCGGTCTAAATGTTCAGTATATTTACACATTCAATCTATTTTCTGTTCAGTAGACTTTGATAGCTTGAATGAAAGTTTACGATGATTTTCTTTGCAAAAACTGTACTTTCGAAATTCATCGGCTTCTGAATTTGAAAACGGATCTGAAAAGAGAGAACATTTGAGTGTATGGTTATTGAGTGCATTTGTCATTACAAATGCAGCAACCCAACAGTTTAGACAGGGTCATGAGGCAGGATGTGTACAAGAAAAGCTTTGCCAGAGTTTTGAACGACGACTGGAAATTGCTGTTTGATTCTTTGTAATATCTTATTGCTCGTTAGTAAAAAAGAAATTTGTCACTTTCCTCATGTAAACCTTTTTCAAAAAACTGGCATCGTTTGTCTTGGGGTTATGGGGGTACAAATGGTACCCATAGCTTAGAGGGTGCAAATGGTACCCGTAAGAAGACTTGGTGGAAATCATGTTGGTCGTTTGGATCGGCGAGAATAAGGCAATTATGGTGGCAAAGTTTTTTTAAACATTTTCTCTCCCGTAGTAAGGTAAAGCATGTATTTTCCTGGTAGCCGGTCATACTTCATGAAAAAATAGTCCGCTACCAGTGACTAGGTCCCCTCTCTTATGGCGGTTATTCCGGCTCAATACCTTCGGGGATATTCCTTTTCAGGGCGGTTGCATGCGGATAATATGGTCCGTCGCGTGCGCAAAATAGTTAGGGAGTTAGACAGTTTAGAAGCGTCCAAACTGCGCAATATACGACACTCGCATGAAACGTAAAATACTTTATAATAATTCACAAAATTGCGAAAACAAAAAATTGACAATTTTGCAATTTGAATTGTGCGTTTCTGGCAAATGCCTTTAGATTCAAGTTGTAACTACAATTTACAAGCGCATTAAGTGTAAATACGGCATTATTTCTAATGAAAAGACCGCCAGGGTTAAGAGTGTTTTTGTGTGGTTAAGGAGCAAACTCGCTTTTTAAAAAAAGAAATGCGTATTAATTTCGATCCAGATTTGTTCCTGAACATGGTCGCCATGAAAACTCTCTGTAGAGCAAGCTCAGCGACGTACGGTCATAATAGCGTCGTCGGAAGTTTGCATTCAGCATTTTCGTTCAAAATTGAACGTACGTTATGCTATGCTAGGATTGCGTACAATCGGTACCCACACGATGTGTAGCAATTCTAAAGGAACAACTAATACGTATAAATAGGGTGTGCGCACGAAGTTTTTTTCGCAGGCCTTTAATAACTTCGGGGAAAATAATTAAAAAAGCAGTGTCCGTGGTCGGGGCTGAATAGTACTGTGGAAGATTGGGTTGGAAAATTTGCAATTAAGATCTGTATTTTTGGGCAATTGTTACTTTTTGAAAAATAGTATCCTACTGATGTAAAATAACATCGGAAGGGTTTGGCAACAGTGATGTCCAAAGAGTATGTTAGCCCTAAAGTTTATTTCATAAAATGATTTATCTTTGTATATACTCAATTACAAGACAATTTAAAGTTCGAGTAAAAGTTTAATAACAATTGATATAAATTGAAACTCATTCTGGCTCAAATTTTATTTCATAAAATGATTTTTCTCAGCATAGTCGATTACATGACAATTCAAAAAGAATATTTAAAGTCAAAATATTAATCATAATTCAAAATGACCTTTGGGTCACATTTTATGCCTACTCATATGGTTGTGTCCACAGAAGCCTGAGGTATTATATTAGATACGAAATACAACGTTTTTTAACAACTTATCAAAAATCAGTTAAATATACTCGCCTTTTAACCAAAAGCGAAAAGATTATTTTTGCCACAATTTTACGGTAAACCCAAACGTGGCGACGGAATTTCCCAGCATTTATAAATTGCCGTGCTGAAATTGAACTAAATCGAGAAATTTAACCAAAGTATGATTTTGCCACTCACCGGGTTTGAGTATCTTTTGTGACAATATGGATACTACCATGAAGATTAGATGTTTGATTAGTACTAAGTAAGTGTTTTCGTCAAAAACACTACTAAAATCATGGCTTTGACAGGGTTGACTAAGTTAGCCTAAAAACCCAATAATTTCCCATTCCATGTTTGTAATATCCATTCAATATGATAGATACGGCAGGCCTTCTACTCTTTCTTCTACTCGATAAATTGGAACAGAATGGCTGAAATTGAGTATACTAAAAGACTTTAATGAAACAAAATTTGGGGTTAATGCATATGTCGTTTTTCGTCGTGCGTAACGTCAGTTGTGTGTAACTTTTATGAAAAAAAAATCAAAGTCTTGAGATTTTGTTTTTCAACAAGTAATAATGGTCTAGAAATACAGATTTATATTGCACATGTTAGTTTCTTCAGTAAGGTCTCTAAACATTGGCACAACTGCTTGTTCCCCATGCATAAATTTTTAACTAGTTTTTGGGATTGGATTTATTCAAATTTGAGGTGATTTTGAACACATATTGGTATGTTACTCATTATGATATGAGTAAAATATTGTTCGTTTATACATTGTTCTAGTTTCTATAGCTTTTTATTTGTCTTATCAGTTGAAATATATGTTGTGATTGTTTACGAAATATATTGAATTATTTGTGAATTGTTCGTTCATTTT
>CACRXK020000515.1:3446-78306 GCA_902702795.2 Paramuricea clavata
AAAAGAGCAAAATTGTTTGTCAATGGAGATAGTCTGATAAAAATCTACAATGCCTTAGTGTGGCCTCATTTCAATTATTGTTCAACAATCTGGAATGATGGATGTTGTTCGATAATTGATAAATTGTTTATACTGCAGAAGAAAGCAGCGCGTGTGATAACAGGGGACACATACGAGGTTCGTTCCATGCAAACGCTAGATAGTCTTAATTGGCTTCCAATAGAAGAACTTCTAAAACAACGACAGTTAATAATGACATTTAAAGTACTAACTGGTCGATTACCTCGATACCTTGAAAAATTGTTTTAAGTAAGTCAAAATGACAATTACAATCTAAGAAGCAATCAAATTAAATTGAACCTACCCAAACCTAAGACAAATTTTCTCAAACGAAGTTTCTCGTATAGAGCTGCTAAGTCCTGGAACGAACTTCCAAGTGAAACTATTGAAAATTATAACAATCTTTCAATTTTGTCGTTTAAACGGCAATTGCCATTAGGTCAGAAGCAGAGGGTCAGAAGTATCAGATGTCAGGTCACGCTGACATCGCGTCATACAATCGCGCAATGAAAACATGGCTTTTTTCCCTAAAATACCTCATTTCTCGGTTTATATAAAACATTCTTAATTTGTACACTCGGCTTGGGACTCCTTGTGTTATAGCGCTATTTCTTGTCGTAAATCTTTCTTTTGGATGTTAAAAAAAGTCCTGTCACTTTTGCGTCAAAGTTGCGTAATACTTCATTGTTTAGTATAAAAAATACTGTGAATGTGCCTGCGACCCGCGTGTAAAGCGTCGTAACCCTGTTTTGCCATGCGTAATGTTAAAATGTACACGCAGATTCACAAAGCCTGGGCCCTTGCGGTCGTTTTGGTGGACAAATGTTAAATTTTGACGCAATTTAGACCCCGTCACTTTGCGATTGAAAAGGTTAGACAATGATCTCGGCTTCAGCGTTTATCAAATTTTGGCTGCCGGTTGATGCAGCGTACGAAGAAAAAATGAGAAGGAACAAGGATATGATTCACATGAGCAATCGTATAGCAATCCTTTCTTTGAAGTCTGTATAAATCGGCAAGTGTTTGCAAGCATTGCTACAATATAAGGGCCTTTAACTTTGCTCTAAACGTCGAGAAGCATTCAACTATTTTACTTTATTTATACCATTAAGGCTTGGATATTTATACTTTATATGAACAACGACTTTATTATGTACAATATACATAGTTCAACAGCGTTCTTATTCATGTTTGGGATGTACAATTTTGTAAAAGCCTTTCTCTGGTCGACATCGCTTCGAGACAGTCGCCTTATGGCGTTCAGTAATATATGATATTATGATTACGCAAGTAAAATGACACCAAGTGGCTTAATTCATCCGTATCAATTCATTGTAAATAGTTATATTCTTTTTGTCCTTTTTATATTATTGTTGTAAACACACGGCCCTTTGAAAACCAGCGCTGTAAATATTATCTGCTGAACAGGCTACCGTGTTTAAATAATTTTATTAAAGATTAAAGATTCTTTGTGCGTTTTTTCCTTCTTTTATTTCAAATAGAAGTTATTTCAATACGGTGCAGTTGAAAGTTTGCCCGAATTTTTATGGAGAATTGTAAAGAAATAACCTGATTTTAACATATTTTCTCATAAATCTGCCCGAATTTTCTTGATTTTTCCTAGCGTTTGCCCGAATTTCCATGGTTTTCCAAGCCCCCCCCCCCTGTCTCGTACGCCTACGTCAATAAGGCATTTACATAATACGAAGCCAAAGTGAAAGTGTGAAAGTGAAAGAAACTTTAAAGAAAGCGTGCTAATTCTCGTATTTTACTCGTATGTACTCGTATTTTACTCGTATGTACTCGTAGGTACTCATATGTTACTCGTGTGTACTCGTATGTACTCGTACGTACTCGTATGTTACTCGTGTGTACTTGTGTGTTACTCGTATGTTACTCGTATGTACTCGTGTGGTGTTTTAGTCACGATCGATATTTAGCTCCAGATAAAAAGAAACATTTTTGTATGATTGTTATCAGTTGCCGTGATTCGGGATATAAATGGTTCTCGTCCTCTTAATTTAGAAGTCACTAGTTAAATGTAAATATTATATCTGAAGCAGGCATATAATTTCAACTAGCACAATTTCGCACAATTGCTGTAAAAATGTAATTTCGAGAATGCACCATCAATGAGTAAAGGCCTGATTCCACGAGCGTTTTTTTCTCGGCGAAATGCGAAACATTTCTACTTACTGCGAAAGCGGACAAAGTGGGACAATTCAATACAATCGCTCATGTGCAACCACCGTATTTCGCAGACACAAGTTCTCGCGACGAATTTCGCCGTCGTGTAATCAGACCTTAAAGGCCGTTTTCCACTAAGCGAATTTTTTCGCGCGAACAGATAAAAAGTAGGAAGCGATCCTACTTTTTCGCCGCGAATTTTTTCGCCGACCAATCACGTTGCCGGATTTCGGTTTTCGCTTCGCGTCGCGCGAACAAATTCGCCTAGTGGAGAACGGGCTTAAGATTCAGACACACCGGACGCGCTTCGACAACGCGACGCGATTTTTCAGTTAGTTTGAAAAACAGCCAATGAGAGCAAATCAGTTAGAAACATATGTAGACCAAGTAACTTAGAATGTTATAGCGCTTCTAAATATTTGGAAAATTTAAACTTGGATTAAATTTAACGGTCAGTGAAAATCGAAAAATCGCGTCGCGTTGTCGAATCGCGTCCGGCGTGTCTGGACCTTTATGCGCAGATACATGTACGCGGTCGCGTACCTATTTTTTAACTTTGAGAAAATGCCGTTTTAACACGACCACCCTAAATCGCCATTTTGTCCGGGAAAATATGCGCTGATTTTACCGACAAATTTCACGACGACAACCGTTTATTATCGATCTAAAACCCTAGAAATCTTGTTTTCGGTTATTCAAAGGACCGGGTACGTGACTTACAAGAAATCTGAGTTACTTTTAGGAATAGAAATAATCGTAGTTTTGGAGCACACTATCTTCACTATCTTACTTCATTTACGATACCCTCTTAACAAAACCGATTTTCACTATGGGATAAAGCTCCAAATCGATCATGCTTCTACTAGTTGGCTCTTTAATAAACAAGCTTTCAATTGACGTAAATACTTCTATGGGCAAATGAATACGCGATAAACGACAGCGCGCTGAAATCGTCCGTTTTTGACGTCTTGCAAGTCAAACGCTGTTAATTTACATACCGTCGAAGTAAACAATTTAATCAAGTATTCTAAGTATTTTACCTTTTGAGAAGAAGATATATTCTTGAATGGAGACTTTTTGCCTTGCTAAGTTTAAAATTGGTCCAAAAATCCTGATATATTTGTAAAATATCATCATATACAGGTATTTTGAGATATAATATTGTTGTCAGTTGCACAATAACTTCAGATCACTGTTCAATATTGTCTACTTTTAATAGCGCTAACATACAAATCGATGAGCTGTTTAGGGATTATATTTGCTACTAAATTTCCCAAAATTAGAACTTCAGTTGTTGTTTTGTTCCAGTTTGATCCATATAATGTACCATTTTACATATTTAATTTAATTTTTTTAATTGCTTTTCCATCACTACTGTACAGAAACATACACACACATACATACACACATATACATACATAACACAATGACATAAACTGAGTTGATGGTTGGGTATCCGCAACAGCCTGAAACCAATTACTGCGGGCCCAAAACGTTAAGAAACAAATATCAATAACACAAATAACAATTAAACCATAGAGACTAAAAACAACAGTTCATCGAGTTTGTTAAAGTCCTTGCTCTATTGCATTTCGGGCAAATCGTTTTAAAAGTTCGTACATCATCACAATCGTATGTGTTCGTTAATGCAGTATGGTAGTACTCTCGCATTACAGACTTGAATGCGTTGAAGTTCTCCATACTCAAGTCAAGTATGACCGTCAATGTGTTCCATGTTCTGATGGTTCTTATCCAGTATGATCTTTGGTAGGTTGTTGTTTTGCACCGCGGGACTTCGTACTTTACACCTTTCGTGTTAGTGGACGATCTTGTATATCTTGTTGTCTTGGCGTGCAAGGCGAAGGACGAGCTGGTAATGCCATGAGTTACTTTGAAGAAATGAAGAAATATCGACATATCGACATATCGACTATGCTATCGAGTATAATGCACCAGTCAGTGGAATGCCCCTACCCCCCTACCCGGGGAATGCCGGGGAATAGCGGGGAATTATTGAGCGATTGAACCTTATATTCGGCCACGGTACACGGGGATTTAGACTGTATTAGATATGTGTATCAGGTACCGGGGACTATGGGGGGGGGGCTTATATCGGGGATTAGACATAGCCGCCGTCTTGAAAACGAGAAAGGACTGAGCAATGAAAGCGAACTGATAATTTTACGAACGAACTGACAATCTCTTGTGTTATTAGTCTTATTAGGTCACTGTTTTATTTTCTTGAAAGTTATTGTAAACCGTTTAGATGTTCCATTTTTTAAGCATTCAGTATAGACCATAGATTCTGATATGACTTAAATTTTAAGTAAAAAGGGAAAGGCCCAGTTTTTAGGGCCTTTTAGGGGCCTCGAACAATGAGCAAAACCAAATCGAACTGAAAAGAATCCAGATTCATAGATGTGCGAAATTAAGTACGAATAAGGTATAGTATTTATCAAATAGGTCTATTTCCTTTAGATTGATATTCTTTTTAGATATTGTATGTTGGGCCCGGAGAGCGGGGGCACGAAAAGTTTTCCCGTGTACCGAGATCTCGCTTGTTGACAGGCGAGATCTCGGTGACCGGGATGTTTTCCCCATATATGAACACAACTTTCCCGCTTAGCGGGATAACTTTTTGTCGTGTCAGCAACTTTTCAATTCAATTGATGTTCAGTGCTACGTCACAGCCGGAAACTTTTCCCGGTAAGTGGGATAATATTTCTCCATATGAACAGAACAAAAGTATTTGGCTATAGTCGAAAAGTTCTCTCGTTAACCGGGATAACTTTTGCCCATATGAACAGGCCCTAAAAGTCTTTCAAAACTATTCAAAACGAAGAAAAATAGACCTAAAATAAAAGAGGAGCAACTGCTGTGGTTAAAGAACTTTCTCCATACGTTTTTGTTAGCGAAAGTCAAAACTTACAAGGTAAATTTTACAATGTTTATAACTATAAAAGCAATCAGGAATAGTTGTGTTTTGACAATGCGAAGAGCTGCAAATTTTATTTGCAGATAGCCAGGAGGAATTTGACATCATGCTAAATAAAAAATACAACTAAAACAGCCACAGATTTATAATTTTTCCCTGAAAATTTCGGTTTTTGTTAGATAAAAAGAGACATAAATATGAGATGAAGCGAACTAAAAACGTACTTGTTTTTGTAATTTTATTGAATTTTACTGCTTTCATATTTGTTGTCTTTGCATGATTAAATGACGAAATAGCTCGTATTTTTCTTGAAATACTATCCAAACTGTGTTAGTATTCTATAAAAAGTACTGTAGAGCAGTTTTACTAACCAAAGAACATTTTTTACAATTGTTTTTTTTTGCAAACTGTTTCGGACATTGTACTTTGCCCTCGCGTGACCTTTTCTTCCATTTTTTTACAAACGTACAATGCCATACAATAAAAAACTTACTGACCTCATCCGTTCGGGCAGTATACGGTAAAATATCCAACCTCGGTCTTGGTGTACTGACCTCGCTATCGCTCGGTCAATACAGCAAGACCTCGGTTGGATATTTTACCGTACTGCCCTCACTCTCGTTCAGTAAGTTATTACTATCGGTCTGATCATGTTTGTGCATGCGTTTCTTGCTTTTATGTTTATCTGGCAGCTCCACCTCAAATGTTTGTCCTTCTGTCAGAAAAGACAGAAACAGTGGAAATAATGAATAGAAAGCGACAATAGAAACAATAATCAAAACACTTGCTTTGCACGATTCTATAGCTCTAGTTATTTTATCATTGTTGGATACTGGTGAATTGCTTGATAATTGTACATATTCAATTATTGATGGTTAGTAAAAGTCATCTTGATAAAAACTACAGTTTCTCTTTGCTGCTAAAGTAGAAATCATCGTTAATATTGTAATAAATGCCCATAGATATCGACTACTATTTCTATGAAAATGCCCCAAGCATGTTTAAAGACGCGTTTCCTGAGGTTGATCAACCCCCTGGTTTTCAATACAAACACTTTCCGTGCACGGCTTGCAGAAATACCACGACAAAAAAAAACACAATGTGGTTAACACTATAAACAAAGACAAATTGTATATGAGTAATAATCCATGAATGAAACGCATTCGTTTATATCAAACGACGATACATGCTTGCATGCAGCAAGCCAGCAATAATGGCTCGTTGCATACATACATATATACATAAAAATTTATTTAAACACGTTAGCCCTAACATCTTTTGATGGTTTCCATAGGGGACGTGTAAGAATAAGACTAATACATATACATAATACAAACTATTTACATGATTATTTTGACAAATTAACAAACATAAATAAATAACAAACATACAAAACTATTTACATACTTATGGTTTTCAAAAATGTAGTTTCATTAATCTTTTGAAACAACTCAAAGAATTGGATTGTTTAGCAGTAATTGATAAGTTATTCCAAAGAGTTGCTCCACTATAACTGAAGGTCTTTTTCTTAAATTGTGATTTTGGGAATGGAAGTACCAGATCTGTTTGAGAATTTCTTAATTGGTGTGTAATTGGACAATCACTTATTTTCAAAAAATTTTCTTTCAGGTTTGGAGCAGTTTCATTATTTAAGATTTTGTAAATAAAAATGGATTTCAAGTATTTTCGCCTATTGTCGAGAGTTTGCCACCCCAAAGTTGCAAGAACATCGGCCGACCTAATATCATAAGATGCTCCTGTTATTACTCTAGCAGCTCGGGATTGGCATTTTTGTAGTTTTTCCTTTAGGACGATTCCACAGGTATCCCACAATTGACAGCAGTAGTCAAAATAGGGTTGTATTAAGGCGTTGTAAACTGTTTGTAAGAATTCCTGAGGAACACAGGTTTTCATACGTTTAATTACTGCAATGCCTGCATTGACTTTCTTAATAATCATATCAATATGATGTTCCCAGTTCAATTTTTCGTCTAAAGTGACACCGAGGCATTTGTAGCAATTTAATCTTGGGACAGGAACATTATTAATTAATATTGGTATTCCTTGAGGTATATTCTTAATTTTATAAGGGGATGCAATAAACATACATTTAGATTTCTTAGGATGAATTTGTAGCTTATTATTCTCCATCCATTGCGTAACAATATTTAGGTCATAATTTATGTTGTCAATAAGATCATTTACATTGTGTGATGACGCGTAAATTTCCGTGTCATCAGCATAAAGACCCGGCGTGGTTTTTTGGAGACATTGTGGTAGGTCATTGATGTAGAGCAAAAATAACAACGGCCCCAGGATCGACCCCTGGGGGACCCCACATTTTAATTTTCCAACGGAGGATAGTATCCCATTAGCTACGCATTGTTGTTCCCTATTCGTTAGGTATGATTCAAACCAGAGTAATTCATTACCGCTAATGCCAAAGTTGGATCTTATTTTACTTAATAAAATATTGTGATTTATTGAATCAAAAGCTTTCCGTATGTCTAAAAATACTATACAGTTTATTTTCCCCTCGTCCATGTTATTTAAGATTTCGTCACATATTTTAATGAGGGCTGATAAGGTTGAGTGTTGTGGCCGAAAGCCAGATTGATACTTTGAGAGAAGATTACTTTCATTCACGTACGTATACACTTGCCTAAACACTTCTTTTTCAAAGACTTTACTTACAATTGACAAAATAGAAATGGGTCTATAATTTTCACATTTACTTTTATCTTCAGATTTGAAGATAGGAATTACTCGAGCTCGTTTCCAATCGTTAACATAAATACCGCTTTGAAGAGATAAATTAAAAATATACGTTAAGGAAGGGGCAATAATATGGGCAGCTAGTTTTAGTATTTTCGCTGGGATGGCATCTAGGCCAGTGGATTTATTTGCTTTAAGGTGTTTCAAATTACAGAGGACACTATCAACCTTAATGAGAGAAAAATTAAATTTATTATTAGTTTGGGAATGGATGTTTGTGTCAGAGAAATAAAGATTTTCTCCACATTCGTTTGGCGTATCATTTTTATCAGGGTACACTCCAATGTTGATGAAGTGTGTATTAAAATGCTCCGCAATGAGATTAGGGTCTGTGATGACATTTTCACCAACTTTGAGCTCACTAATATAATTGGATTTATTTTGTTTCCCTAGCAGGGAATTTATTGTAGACCAGCATTTTTTTAAATCCTTAGTTTCTGCACATTCAGATATTTTGTTGATATAGAAAGTAGATTTTGTCACACGGATTAGTTCATTAACTTTATTACGCAGACTCTTATAATTATGCCAATGTGAATCAGATTTCAATTTTATGGCCTTTTTCTTATGGTAGTCTCTTCTTCTCATAGCTGACCTTATTTCCGCTGTCATCCACGGAGTGGTGTGTTTCCCTGATCTTATATGTCTAACAGGAGCATGTTTATCTAGTGTTCCGATAAAAAGTTCCTTCCACTTATTCCAACTCAAGTTTGGATCACTTGTTGTGAAAACAGTTTGCCAAGGAATATTGGTTAGGTCGGATATAAATTCAGTTTCAGAAAAGTGTTTAAAATTACGAACTTTTTTAATAGTCGGCCTTCGTTTAAGTGGTTTGAATTTGCGAACTGCATATATTAGGCTATGAAGCAGTTTCAAATCTTAGTTGCTTATCAATATGGTACCACCATGGATAATAAAATAAATGGATAGGACTCTCGCTGACGTAAGCAAAAACAACCTAGTTGCAATCTGTGACGTCACGCGTATTGCAAAGTTCTCTGCATTTTTGTTGTTTCGCTATATTTTCCGCCTTAAAAGAGCAATATTGAAGCATAAATCGGTCTAATTGTTTTAAAAACATGCCTATAAGCCACGACAAAGTATTCAAGGTAAATGTTTTTCGTATTTGTTTTGTATTTTTTTACATTTGTAGCTACGAAATTGGCGTCCCCAATTTTAACGAAATTTGGGATGCCTTTTTCACTGTTTAGTGCTTGAAATATTTGCTAAAATTGACTGGGAATACTTAGAGATTTCATCGTAGAATGGCGTAGTTATATTCATTTGCTCTTTGACTAAAATGTTTAGAAACATTGAAAACATTAGGTCACGTCAGCTAGTTTCCTACCATTTATTTTATTATCCATGGTACCACCGAAGGACATTTTTTGAACAAAATAATTTTTTAATCTTTAATTTTGTTCTTTGGTATATTAAACCCTTCGTTCATTATAATTAGCCGATTATTTGGTGTTGAAATAATCAGGCTCAATGATCGGTAATGTGAAACAAGGGTAGACAAGCACACTAACCTGACCAAGCAAGACCGTAATAAGCAATATTTCGACTCAGGGAAGTGACATCATAATCAAAGCATCTTCCTCGCCTGCCACAGATATTTTGCCATAGTCTACATGATTTATCCACGATGTGACCAAATACGACAGGTGAAGGTAACAGACCAAATGTTTTAAATGTTACAAACCAAACTCCCGAAGCAAATGCACGTTTGTTGTCGGGGACACACCTTGACAAAAAATAAAACTATTCACCCTTGCCCGAGTTAGGCCAAAAAAAAATATGTGGGCTTCCGGTTTCCTCTTATAAAAACTTAGGTAGGGTAGGTCGGTTTTAACTTTTTTTTTTTAATTTTTTTTTTAATTTTCCGAACAACCTGACGCCATTTTGTTTAGTCAGTGCTTCCACATCCAAAGATAAATTTCCCTAATATTGCCTCAAATTTCAATTTTCCACAAAGTTTTTCCTCTAAGTCGAAACACTTACAAGCATGATCCAATAAAAAAGTTTAGGGTCGGGATTTCGACGTCTAAAAGTTAGGTAGGGTCGGGAAACCGGAAACCCACATTTTTTTTTGGCCTTACTGATTCTCGCCTACTCTAACAGCTTAATTCAAGAATAAATTTTCTAAAGAACAAACACTGGTGATTGTGTAGGAGTAGGCCTACCCCAAAACATGGTTATTTTAGGTTGGTTTTTACCAAAGAATAATCTATTATTACATGTGATCAGTTCAAATGTCTGCAGGAACGCTAAACTAAGCGTCGTTTTGTCAACACGGACGTTATTTTGCATGATATAGCTCGTGCAAGGAAGCAAAAAACTTTAAAAATCTTTTGTTTTGTCATATATGTTGAAGATTGCCAGAAACTGACACAAACACAGTGTTTAATCCAGTGCTCCATCGGTAATCTGTGGTGAGAAAAACGTCGCTTGCTTATAAGCTCACTAACACGTCTGCTGCAACAACACAACCGTGAAGCAACAGTTGCACAACAATCTCACCTTAACAAAACTGTTCTTGTCGGCACACTAGAGCCGGCAGTGCGAATTATGCTTGATAAGACAGCGATCACTGTGAACATCACAAGGTTCTTGCATTGGCGATCACAATAACCTGGCTTGGCTGAACCACTTTCATCCGCTATGCACGAACAGTTGGAAAATGCCTGAAACAAAAATTTATCATTTCAAAGAATTTTCTATATTCTTCCAGGAGATCATAGAAGATTCAATATTTTAAATCCGTCCAATTCTATAGTGAATATCTTACTTTAAAAAACTACTATTCGAGATGGTTTACGTGACAAAATACGTAAAGGGCACTCATACCTTGAACAGCAAATGAAGTGAATTATATATTAACTTGTGTTTCTCTGTGATCTTGAGCTCACCCACAAGCCTATCCTTAAATCTATTGTGCACGAAACATCAGGAAATAACCGCAAGGAAACGAGGTCAAGGGTGTCATAAACAGTGTATTGAACCAAAACTCAATTTGTCCTTAACTTGCGATTATTAGATCATTTGGATTTTAATCTTCAAAGTTTTGATAGTTTTACATTCCATTTTCCTTACTTTGTCATCAAGATGAATGTTACACCCGGCATGACAGGCATCAAAATATGTCACATTATCTGACCCACACACGGGAGAGAAAGACGTCAGGGAACAACCACAGTTCACATTACATCGAGACGTCAGTAGTCCGGCTGTGCCATTCATGTACGGGCTAAAACAATGAGGCAATTAAATTCGGTAAAGTACTAGTTAAAACATGAGATAGAGATCGGATACGAATGTTTTAACACACTTAAGAAAACGACCCATCTTATGAGTTCATTGGCAAAGTAATTTTAAAAATAAACATTGTCTAAGTCGAGAAAATCAAAGCTGAAGTTTATGTAAATCAGGACAAATCTTTATCCGATTTACAAACATTCATTAAACATTGATTTCTTTTGAATTTTCATCATGAATTATTAATGAGTATTCTAAATAACCTTAAACGGTCTTTGCTATAGATAGTGGCAATAATAAGGGATTGACAGAGATACAACTTCCTGCATCACCAATTTATCCTTGTATTTTTCAGGTAGTTGTATCCCCACAATCCGCAGCCTATTGTTAAAGATCCGTCAGAGTGAAGTCACTTACTTGCTGTAGTCTATAGCCACACCAGCCAAATTGGTATTGATGCAGGATGGAATCAAGAATATTAACGGGCCTCCAGTCGTCAGCAGGCTCACAATTGCACACGCTGCTGCGGCCTTCTTACACGCCGTTTTTAATGAAAACATTCGAACAATTATTGACCCAGCGATATTTCCAACTAAAACAAAACACATATACCAGCAAAAGTGAAATTTTATTTAGTTGAACGTGAAAATCTTATTATTACCAAAACCCTGGATCTTCCCGCTCGCCCGAAAACACGTGACATGTTTTGATTCACTAGAAAGATTACTACATTGGCTACGTCATGAAATCGGCATCTTGAATAAATGGCGATGTTGAATGTGGGTGTGGGGACCCTGTCAGGGTGTGGGGATCCTGTCAGGGTGTGGGGACCCTGTCAGGGTGTGGGGTGAGGGTCCGAACTCGAAACAAAATATGACATACATCGGATTCATGGATGGCCGTATATAGGTATAATCATGCGAAGACAATAGTTTGAAATGAATAGAATGAAAACATGCATCCACGGCATCAAATAGCCGTCAAATTTCCCCTCGTTTATTTCGATAGAGCTCCAAATCATAACAAGCTTTCGTTGATAGGGATGAACTACCTGAAAAAATATAAGGAGAATTTCGATGTTTCGAGCGAAGGCCCTGTCAACGAAAGCTTGTTATTACTGGCACTGCCTGCACTGCATGGCACAGACAGCTCCAAATGATACGAAAATATAAAAGGCATGTTAGTGTACCAAAATGATCAATATTGACTACTTACCAACTGCGCCCGAAATATTTATGATTGCAAAGAAATATCCGGCCTTCACAGCATCCAGACCAAACTTCACTCGCAAAAGTTTGGAGAAAAAGACTCCCACTGATCCAAAATAAAAGAGAAAGCATGTTAGTCCCAATGTGTTGAATAAAAACGTCCAATTTTTTAGCAGTTCTTTCAATTCAGATGGAAATTTTCTCAGACATGGTTGAACATCATTGCTTGGTTTAATATTCCCTTCACGGATATGTCTCAAGCGCCTTTGTCTGGCGCCAGGCATTGCACTGGGGAAGCCAAGCATGATAAATGAAAAGAGAACGATAAGAATTCCAAAGATCAGAAATCCCAACCACCAGGCTCCAATCCAGCGAGGATCTTGAGGAGTTAAATTGAAACCATCAGGCTGAAAAAAGACGAGCACGCGTGTTTATACGAGACAGGATATGAAACGGTCCTCATGATCTCGCGCAAGCGTGAATCCACACGAACTCCAGCGGCCGCGGTTGTTCAAAGTTGGATTAGCGCTAACCCTGGGTTATAATTTAACCTGCTGTTTTAGTTTATGTATTTCTGCACGTCTGTTTATTCTAAGATAACTCCTAGTAATCCAGCTTAGCGAAAGTTTTAAACTATGTTTTGGCCAGTTCAACATTACTATGTCTTTTCGAAATAAAAATTAGGGAGGTAGGTCGGATGTTTGCACAAGACAATTATTATTACAATTATTGTTGTTTCAATATTTACGAGTCAGCGGTTTCAGTGGCGCAGTCTTCAGGACAAGCGCCTGTCACCTCTGAGATCGTGGGTTTGATTCTCGCTACAGACTCGTGCGAAAGGGGTCAGTCAACCCTCTACCGAAAGTCGTGGGTTTTCTCCGGGCGCTCCGCTTTCCACCTGGGTTAGGATAAACATAGTGCGCTTTCCATTTAATGGCCTGACCGGTCAGACCCAAGTTCTTTTCTCTGTGTCAACGGAAAGATCTGGTCTATGTTTCTCAAATATCTAGCGAAAATGGACCTCATTCTAACGTTATCTAAAAGTTCTGGTCAGAGAGGTCCGAAGCCCAAACTTTTTGTGTTCCATTCAACAATTTGATCGTTCTGACCGGTCTGGCCGTGTTAATGGAAAGCGCCCTAAGTTAAGAAAGTAATATCACAAGTGTGGTAAAGATAATTAGTTTAGGCTAAAGCCGGTTTTCCACTAGGCGGAATTTTCCGCGCGGAGCGGACGTTTTCTTTGTGTTGTGATTTCTCGGGTGGAACTAATCAGAAAAGACAAAGAAAATTTCCGCGCGCAAAATTCCGCCTAATGAAAACAAGGTTAAGTAGTAAGTTCTTTGTATGTTTGCATGGCGATAAAACATATAATAGTTTTGTTTGTGGGCTTTCGGCAGTAATAAATTTACGTGGTGTTTCCACAAACAAAACTATTATAAGGTTAAGTAGGTAATACGTAATACTTCTACCTGATTTATATCGACGTAAATGCTCAAAAACTTTCCTCCGATGATGAATCCGATACCAGGTGCTATAAACTGGATGATGGTGAAAACACCCAAGTACAGTGGGAAAGATTTCGGCTCGACATTCTCATCCAAGTATGCACTGAACAACGAGAAGCAAGGAGCACTTCCAGCGCCCATGATTAACATGCCAAGAATAAAGATCGTCAAGTAATACCAGTCTCCTCCACTATTCATCTCAGCACATTGAGTTCCATTCCCATGGTTACAAAGAGCGTCAGAATGTTTATTACCCGGATGATATCGACCAATCATAAAGTGAGGTAAGGCGAAGACAATAATACCGATACCTATCAATACAAACAAAAACCTCAACTCGTCCATGTCATTACAAATTCACGCCCAATAACTTTGGGCGTGAATATTTATTTATTATGCAATATTTATTCACTACACGGCAAAAACGCCGAGCCCGCTGCTCAACAGGACTGAACAATGTTTTGCTGCCCACGTTGTTCACACTTCGGGTGTAACAATATTGTTCAATATTTTGTTGACAGCTATGAACAATGTGGGCAGCAAAACATTGTTCAATCCTGTTTTCATCAGTATTGCGTCAACCTGAGCGTTTTTACGCGTGTAGTCAGGGAGATGGAGCGAGAGATGTGCTGGAATATTTATTTAATCGACTTACCAGTTATTGTAGCCCCTCCGGCAATCCACTTCATCTTGTTGCTATAGTCACCATAGTAACTGATAAACACAACAAGTATCAACGCTGCGACGTCATTTGACGCAGCAATCACTCCAAGTTCTTTAGTTGAGAAACCAAATCTTCGCTCAATACTCGGCAAGACAAGACTTGGCAAACCCCAGGATGCTATACCTAAACAACATTGTCCAAGTATTTCAATCTAGATTTGCACGGATGAGTACCTCAGAGAGATAGTTGTCCAGCACTAACCACAAGTTTAAACGAAATTGTGGTTTGAGCTGGACAACTGCCTGTACAGTAGTTCAGTTGGTTAGAGCGCTGCACCGGAATTAGAGCGCTGCACCGGAATCGTAGGACCGCGGCCGATATGCCGGCCGATATCTCAAAACACCCCTGCTGTTCACATGTCATATTCTCACAACTGGACGGAAGAAGTAGATGTGAAAATAGCCTGCGAACAGGCTCTCAAGCTGAATTGAGAGCCTGCATCGATGACTAATAAATTTGAATATCTGCCCCGTAACGTTCGTTTTTCCAAATATGGAATGTCTATCCTTATATGGTGTTGTTTACAACTTTCGTGCAAACTAAATTTAGACCGTGCAAACTAAATTTAGACCGTGCAGTTTATACTGTTTTTCGAAATATAAGATATTCAAGCAAAAGTTCAAATGTTTTAAATACTGTTTTCTCAGAACAGAACATTTCGTGCTTTGAGATAAGACGTCCAAGACCAATTTGATCAGTTAATCAGTGTTTTTTATGCATAGTGCTTTTCAGCAGTTGACATATATAGAGCTCAGCGGAAACATATAAATTATAGCATCTGACCAATGAGAATTTCGCGTCATGATTTGAGACGCAGATATTCAAATTCATTAGTCATCGATGCAGGCTCTCAATTCAGCTTGAGAGCCTGTTCGCAGGCTAATGTGAAAAGAGTCAGTCAACGCTCTGCCGAAAGTCGTGGGATTTCTCCGGGTGCTCCGGTTTCCCCCCCGCAGGGATAACTATCTCTAGTGGGTTAGGATAAACACATGTAGAAAATTAACATCACAATTGTTGTAAAGATAGAAAATAGTCTAGGCTAAGTATGTAGTTAGGTAAGCGTATAACATTTGGTGTAAAGCGCATTTGATCATATGAAGATGTAAATGCGCGCTAAAGAAATGCTAATGGTAAGTCTTGCAGTTAGCACAAGCTGCTTTGGACATAAAATCTCGTACAGTTCTTCGAACATTTTCATGAATACGAACCTTGGAGCAAGGCATAAACACTGAATACGGCGATGAACCAGACAGGACAGCTTAAAAACTTGAGACATATTGGTCGAATCTTTCCCCATCCATATGCCAAATCTTGCTTCGAAGCAACATCTGCTGAGCTAGGATGTGATTTTTGTGAGCTAGGATGTGATTTTTGTGAGCTGGGATCTTGCAATGGTGCTGCTGTTTTATTCGCAATCACATTGCCGTTGTGGTCATCCATTATCCGATTATCCTAAAACAGAATAATATTATCATCGATATCTTGTACTGCAATTAGACCACCTTGTGTTGCGCACATCAGGCAGTGTGTGCCGCATTTTGTGTTGTTGCGTCACCCTGGCTTCATTCCAGGCAGTTTTCATACGTGAGTAAACGCATGTGAAAGTTGAGATCTTTCTAAATTATATTCGCAACAAATACATATTAAATCACACACAGCATAGATTAAGATTGTAATTTATAACACAAACTTCGGACAAACAAACTGAAATTGACTTTCAAATGAATGCAAATGAACTATATGATTCTATTGTTAAGCGCGCAAGAATTGTGGGAATATCAGGACAAACTTTACTTCATACTTCAATAATTTATTTCACCACTATTTATACAAAAGCAATAATTAAATTTACAATAATTTTTTTCAAAGCATTGTGGTAAGAAAGCGAAGGGCCTTCGCTTGAAACGTCTGCTGCTTGTTGTAGTCATCGAGTGCATGCTTTTGTTAGTTACATCAGTGATTGTCAAGAGAACCACGAGTGTATTTTCTCTATCTTTATTACAAGAGGATTAGAGATCAAACAGTGCAAACATAGCAGCTGTTCATGCTATTCAAACCCATAGAAATGTGGTGTATAGCAGTCGATAGCCAATTTAAGAAAGCTTGAAAAATCTGTCAATATCCATCTGAATTGGCATGTACTACTCATTATAGGCCCTATACCACAGACCGTTTTCAACACCCATATTAGCAGACCTGGAAAATGTTAAATTAGGCTAAAATATGCGCTGGAGTTTCACAAAACGTGACTCGCCACCTAACGTGACCTTCCACTAATGAATTAAAATTTGTCGACAGGCGTGACTTTAAATGCGAGCCTGCGTGGCCAAAGTTTAAATGCGCCACGTCCAAATGCGCGATATATGGCAAGTCTGATTTCTTAGAACTTAGATGTCGACTCTACATAGCAGTAATACATTAATGCAAGTCCCTTGCCTGGTGAGTCTTTTAATAATAAGGTTTGGCGTTTGACCACCAGTGCTAATACACATTTCCCAGATTAAACTTTAGTATAAAAAATTTCCTTTGTTAATTAAGGCACACACACACCGGACGCGATTCGGCAACGCGACGCGAATTTTCAGTTTTCAAAAACAAATAAACCGTCAACGAATGAAAATTTTACAAGATATGCAGACCAAATAGCTAAAATTGCTCCAGTGGTTCCGACTATTTCAAAAACATTCAAAAATATTAAAGTTAAATGCCATTGAAAACTAGAAATTCGCGTTGCCAAATCGCGTCCGGTCTGTATGGGCCTTTAATTGTAGAATCCATATTCGTATAGTTTTATCACTTCTGAAACATTTTCACAACGCTTGAAAAAACCACTACCCGACGTTCCAACAACCGACCCCATACAATGACCCTTCGACTATTATTCAAACATTTGAGATGCCAATAAAATCGTGATATTTGCCCAGCATGAAAGGAAACTTGTGACTTGGCTTCTAAATACTGGCGTAGCAAGGTCTGGGCAGAATATTTAATTCAAGTTAATTTTTTAACAATTTTCACTTACCCGATTAATCAAGGCTCCTATCCGGCTAGATGTCTCAGATTTAGTGCAATGCTCTTTACAACTGATCTGGAAAAAAATGATATTATATACTTTTAATAACCACTTTCACACCTACAAGGAGGTTTTGTTTACTTACACAGATTACAAAATTAAACTTTAAAAGTCATGTTTGCATTGGCAAAATACCTTAATACCTTGATCGTATTACGAACCTTGATCGTATTACGAACCTCGAGTCGTTACATGTCATTCTAGAGACAACATAATGATTCGCACACGGTGTATGTGCCGCCCTGATGAGGAGGGGATGATTGATAAATAGATTTCACAGTTTGGGTCTGAAAAGTATGTTTTTGATTTTTGTTCTGAAATTTGGTGAGCCAGGTCTGATATAGGGTATGGGAACGAGTTTAGTTTCTCACTCATTGGTGAGCGGATTTCCCAACAGGCTATTGCCTTATCCCCTATCAATTGGGCAATAGCCATTCTCGTACCCAGAGCCCTTCTTACGCGCGGTGCGACGAGGGGCTCTGGCCAAATCCATATCAAACTGGCATCTGATTGGCTACAACGAAGGTTATTGTTCTAATGCCGGATATATTCTTTTATCATGTTTTTATGGTATCCGGTTTTGGATTTGGCCAGAGCCCCTCGTCGCACCGCGCGTAAGAAGGGGTCTGGGTACGAGAATGGCTATTGCCCAATTGATAGGGGATCCGAGGTATTTACGATTTAACGTCCTTATCCGAGAAGATGCGAATGTTTAACCATTTACTGATATCAATGTAAAGGTAGCACTTTCTCCTCAAGTATTTTAAGACCTTGAGTAGAGGTCCGAGCAAGGATTGAACCCGGGGTCTCCCAGCTTGAAAGGCAAGCGTGGTAACCACGACACCACCAGTTTATATTTTGGTGACATGCGGTATTACATATTACACTGATGATGCACTACTCAAAGAGAACACAATGTCTATACTAAGCCAAATTATTACCACACACTGCAGCGGACGGCCTTTATAAAAAAATTCCAATAGCGTAACCCGGCACAATAATACTTGAATACTGACCCTAGTCGTACCCAGTTCACCATATGTACTCCGCTTAGCCGCTTGAAGCCACGGTGAATTAAGGTCAGCAGTCTTCGCCTGCGCACAACCACACCACAGATTTCACAAGCGTTCATGGTTGATGACGTCATATCTGATATATTCTCATTTCCGTGGAAGGATGTTCTAGACAAAAGAGATTTTTCAGAAAGTCCTATCAGTATCACGGGGAAATTTTGGTACGTACACCTCCGCCAGCGAAGGCAAGGTCACTCAGCAGAAATTATCCAATGAACTAATTACGCATTCAATTACTCTTCCTACATTAGAATGTTAGGGTTTGTAATCCAAGTGAGAATATATCCAGACCTAAGACCTAACCAGGAACAACTACGAAAAATGCAGCACAAGGTCCTCTGGTAGGAATTGAACCTACGTCAAGCTCCAACCACAACTATAGACTCTCTGACAGGAGTCGAGCAGGAGTCGAACCCTGTGATTCCCAGTGCAGCGCTCTAACCAACTGAGCTACAGAGTCCAGTTATCAAGCTGTAACCACAACTATAGACTCTCTGACAGGAGTCGACCCTGTGATTCCCAGTGCAGCGCTCTAACCAACTGAGCTACAGAGTCCAGTTATCAAGCTCTAACCACAACTATAGACTCTCTGACAGGAGTCGACCCTGTGATTCCCAGTGCGGCGCTCTAACCAACTGAGCTACAGAGTCCAGTTATCAAGCTCCAACCACAACTATAGACTCTCTGACAGGAGTCGACCCTGTGATTCCCAGTACAGCGCTCTAACCAACTGAGCTACAGAGTCCAGTTATCAAGCTCCAACCACAAGTTCATGTATAAATACTAAGTTGATGCATCATCCATTGTAAGAGGGTGTTGATCGTGATTTACTCAATTTCGTTTACCGTCAGTCGTGAAAACACTAAAAATTTAGCGTGAATCGTGAGGGGAAAAATACTGTTTATCGTTTCAGAACACTTTTCACAGATTTACCGTTAAAATACCAAAATGTTATTACCGTTAAAATACCAACAGTTTTACCGTTTACTGATTTTCAGACTCCCATCTAGACCCTCTTGTAAGGTGTACGGCTAAATAAAATTTAAAAAACTCATTAATAATTCAGGAGAAAACACAAAGAAAAATCATAAGCGTGTCGTGGTTTTATATGTGATAAAAAATCATGTTAATTTACATAAACTTTAGCTTTGATTTTCTCGGTTTAGACAAAGTTTATTTTAAAAATTACTTCGCCAATGAACTCGTATATTAAAGATGAGTCGTTTTTTAAGCCATTTAAAGCACTTGTAGTCGTGTTTTATCACATATAAAACGCTCGGCTGCGTCTCGCGTTTTATATGTGATAAAACACTCCTACGCGTGCTTTAAATAGTACATAAAACGAAATTCGCTTCAACAATTAGTTGTATGGAGTGAGATCCAAATCCTATTATTTGAATATCACCAGGCAGCGCGTGGGAAGCCAGTGTTGAAGGGCTTTTAATGCCGCTAACGCTAAACCTACGTACTATATCCACTCTAAATGCTTTTCATCTGCTTAACAAATGCGTCATCATGCATATATACACAATTAATATAACAATTTAATAGCTTCTTAAGTGTGAGAAAGAACGCGGTCTTATATCTAACGACTCAAGTATTATCTTTAATTTATGCTGTGGAAAGTGCTGTTCAACTTAAGTCGTGACATAATCAGCTTGACAAGTTTTAGTGTAAATTTATCTTATGAAGAATGTCAGAGTATGTCAGCGTCGGTATTCAAGACAAAACTGGCCGCTAAATTTTATTAAATGCATGAACGAACCTCGGCATGAACTAGTAAGGGATTCGTACATGGAGATTTCAAGTGGAATTTTATTCATTTACTATAGACCTGGAGCTGGTTGTTCAAAGCTGGGTTAGCGCTAACCCTGGGTTCAAATTTAACCTGCTGTTTTAGTTTGTGTATTTCTACATGTCTGTTTATTTCAAAACTTCAGAGAAGAAAAGTCCTATCAATCCAGACATGATCGCTCAAGAAATATTTCCAAATTTATAGACAAGCTGTCAGGAAGTTTGCTTTGAATTTTAGGTTAACCTAGGGTTAAATTAAGCTATAACCTAGCTTTGAACAACCGACACCTGAATTTTTATACATTTACTACACCTGAATTTTTATACATTTACTACACCTGAATTTTTATACATTTACTACACCTGAATTTTTATACATTTACTACACCTGAATTTTTAAACATTTATTAGAACCAGAACTGTCCAGAAGCAGTTACTTGTACAAAAATTCCATTCGAAACTTCCATCTACAAATTCCTTCAATAATTCTAGTTATATCTTGAATGTCCAAAACCCTGAACTAGTATATTTCTCGAACTGCATGTTTCAAACATTAATAAAATAATTTCTGCTAGATAGGAATTAGTTCAATGTTAGTTCATTTTCAGGAGTGAATCTGCCTTCCACACTCAACTGAAAATCGTTTTTGATGGGTCGAGCAAAAGGCTGTGACGTTTCATGTGAAACATCGTGGAAATTAATATTAATCCCGTTGGAAATTTGAGAAAGGTGCTAATCATAGTTATAAGTGTATTTGTATTATACCCGACTTTTTTAGAGTGGAGCTGATTAGAGCCATGAGATACGACTTAAGCAATTCTGAATTCTGATTCCGGCTTATTTAAAGAACCTATACAGAATTTCATGTAAATATTTTACCAGAATGAAAGGCATCATTAATCATTATGTTAGTCATTGTAATGGCACTTTCTCGAAAATCGTTCAAATCATTGAAGAAGTGGGAAATAATCATATCGGGAAATAACCATATCGGCAACAAAATGAATCTATTTAATAAAATGATCAAGTATATATTTGCGCGAAGCCAACTGATCCAAAGATTTTTTGTGTGACTCTACTCTAAAAGGTTTATATAGCTAGATCATGTTCTGAACAGGGCAGCAGCTTCTAGTATATAATGAACAACTCACTAAAGTCACTGTCTATATATATGTTTCACTTAAGCTCAAAGTTTTCCCTCCAAAATAGAGAAGACTGCTCTATCTTTTTCCCATGACATTCCGTGAAACACACTCTAATATACTGTATCTAATATACAGTATCTAATATACTGTATCTAATATACTGTATCTAATATACTGTATCTAATATACTGTATCTAATATACTGTATCTAATATACTGTATCTAATATACTGTATCTAATATACAGTATCTAATATACTGTATCTAATATACTGTATCTAATATACTGTATCTAATATACTGTATCTAATATACTGTATCTAATATAGTGTATCTAAGGGACGGACCATTTGATTTTTCATGGGGGAGGGGCGCATTTTTGAGAGTGCTCGATTTTTTTTTGGACCTCACCGACTCGGCACGATTTTTTTTATCGAATCTTGCCGCGTGCACGATATTTTTTTTAAATTTTTACTATAGCGTTAATACAATAATAACCACGTATGGTATATTCCGGTTGAAGAATGTATTTGAATATACAGCATATAACCACAAAATAGGAAAGTATAGTAGAAGTGTAACCCACGAAAATTTTAACTCGCTCACGCCATCCTGGCTAGTACAGCCGGAAGTTTTTATCAAGTTTTGATAGGTACAAAGTGCCGGTTGTACTAGCCAGGATGGCGTGATTGATGATCGGACGAATCGCTTGTAAAAACGCGGACAAATACTTGCTTGAGTGAGACTTCTGGTATACCTTCCTATTCTATGATATAACTATCACAGCCCATTTTATACTTGGCCAATTTTATACTTGGCCCATTTTATACGGGGCTATGGTCTACGAAATGTAGACCATAGCCCCAATCAAAATTGGATCAAGTGTATTAAAGTGTGTAACCCATTTTGCATTGGCGTAATGGCATCTATATACAAATTCTACGGTTCCCAATCGTATCAGTGTTCCCAATACGTATTATAAACTGCGATTTTTATTCAGAGTCAGAGAGCGATATTAATGAGCCGGGTGGGAAAGGGTATTTTTGTGACCCGTGAATGCAGTGGCGTAGCCAAACTATAATTTTTGGGAGGACATATATCGAACGGCGAAGGCGTAAGCCTTTTTAGGGGGGTCCGGGGGTCCGTTTGAAATCTGGAGTCCCTCAATGACGATTTCCCGTGTTTCTGGGGAGAGATTTTGTATAATTCTGAAGATTATTTACTGCAGGAAAGACCTGATTTTTAATGATTTCTCAATAATGTGGATCCTTAATTTGACTCAACGAAGCTTACTTGGTCGCGTGTAAATAGTTAAATCGAAGTTTTAAAAACGCATTTTAACCAATAACCACCATAGGCATTATTTTCTGTAGTTAGATTTAGGAAAGATTAGAACTTTTATAGACAATTTGGTGAACAGATGAGATTGGTAGTCACATGGGTAGTCATCGTCCCCCCCCCCCCTAATTTCTACCCGGATTTCATCTTTTTACAAGGGCAGTCCATCAGCCTATTGGGGCGGGGCTGAGCCCCCCCCCCTGTCTACGCCACTGCGTGAATGGTCAATATTTGATCGTGTGAAATGCTTGATTTTACTGTCATGATCTGTGATTTGTTCTACAGCCGTGAGGCGTGATTGTCGATAAAATGTTCCGTGAAATGGGAATTAAGGATGTCTGTTTCGTGAACTGTGATTTTGATTTGTTTATTCCGATCTATTTTATAATAGTGATAATGGACATAATACGCGATAATAATTTCTATGATCGATCTCACTCGTTTGCACAAGAGTAGAAACTTCGGAGGCCTTTCGGAGATCGTCGGACGTACTCATCACTCAAACTTGTAAGTAGTTTTTAACTGCCAGGCAGAGAAGTACGATGGCCGAGGAGGGCCACGTCTGACTTCCGACTTCCGACTTCTGACTTCTGACTTCCGACTTCTGAGTTCCGACTTCTGACTTCTGAGTTCCGACTTCTGACTTCCGACTTCTGAGTTCCGACTTCTGACTTCTGACTTCTGACTTCCGACTTCTGACTTCTGACTTCCGACTTCTGACTTTTGACTTCCGACTTCCGACTTCTGACTTCTGACTTCCGACTTCCGACTTCTGACTTCTGACTTCCGACTTCTGACTTCTGACTTCCGACTTCTGACTTCTGACTTCTGACTTCCGACTTCTGACTTCCGACTTCCGACTTCTGACTTCTGACTTCTGACTTCCGACTTCTGACTTCTGACTTCCGACTTCCGACTTCTGACTTCTGACTTCCGACTTCCGACTTCTGACTTCCGACTTCTGACTTCCGACTTCTGACTTCCGACTTCTGACTTCTGACTTCTGACTTCCGACTTCTGACTTCTGACTTCCGACTTCTGACTTCTGACTTCTGACTTCCGACTTCTGACTTCCGACTTCTGACTTCTGACTTCCGACTTCTGACTTCTGACTTCCGACTTCTGACTTCTGACTTCCGACTTCTGAGTTCGGACTTCTTTTACTCCATTATTTTGAACTCATATAACTCGAACTCGTTGCTTTTTCGAACTAATTATTTTTTCCTTTGAGGCTTGACTCATGAAACTTAGCCAACTAATTTAAGTTTGAAATGGCGGGGTAACCGGGGTTCTACCGTGGTGGATAATGAAAATTTTGTCAATTGACAATATCAATTTGATAAATTCAGATATGTGAGGTTAATTTTATCGCCAAAATAGATAAATTTCTTATCCATATGATTATATTGGTGATTGTTTTTTTCTGGATGATATTTTGTAAAGTTCTTGAGCTAAATTTTGGAAAAAGTGATGTAAATGTTAAATTAAATTTTAATTTATTTTTAAATGTCCCCTACGGCTAACTTTGATAAAGAACATCCCGTTGAACATACATAGTTTTTTTCTACTAAAATACATACGATATCAAAAATAAGTATTGCTAGCAAAGAATGATAATACTGTTGGAAACACGGCAACATAAAATTGAAAATATGAAATAAAATAACGAATTCGGAAATTCTGGATAAGAAAATTATGATATATTTAGACGTTATCAGCAAAATTAATGCAGAATCGAAGCAATCGGTTTGGATTTGCCGTGTTTAGCTGGAAAGGCAGAAGAAGTCAGAAGTCGGAACTCAGAAGTCGGAAGTCAGAAGTCAGAAGTCAGAAGTCGGAAGTCAGAAGTCAGAAGTCGGAAGTCAGAAGTCAGAAGTCAGAAGTCAGAAGTCAGAAGTCAGAAGTCAGAAGTCAGAAGTCGGAAGTCAGAAGTCAGAAGTCAGAAGTCAGAAGTCGGAACTCGGAAGTCGGAACTCGGAAGTCAGAAGTGGCCCTCCTCGGCCATCGTATATTAGGTTAGGTAACAATGAATAGATATAAAACTTTAAATATTCACAATTTTCATGAATACTCACCAGTAATATTTGGTAAACACTGGAAGTTTGACGAGATGTTTTACAGGAATCTAAAGAAACCTGTATTGTCTCCTCCGACCACAACTGTATTAGGCATTTTGTCGCATTGTCAGGCCATAACGTGCCTCTCGTTTTCTTTTCAGCAGACGCCATATTGATATTGTATAGTTACTTCGAAGCAAAAGCCAATAGCGCATGCGTAATTAATTTTGGGTCCGCGTGCTGCTTTTTTGGCGGGCCGAGACTACCTCTGGAGATGGTCTCGCCCCGCCAAAAATTTTGGGCACGCGGACCTATCTTGTCACCGTTTACACGACAAAAATTAAGAGTGCCGTGCCGAAATTTATAGGTCCGCCTGCCTAAATTTAAGAGTGCCGTACCCAAAACGCTTGTCGTGTAAACGGGGCTAGTCTTCAAGGAGGTAGTCTCGGCCCGCTTAAAATATAGCACGCGGCCCTAAAACTAATTACGCATGCGTATTCCTTGAAAAAGAAACAAAATGGCGTCAAAAACAAACCCTACTTACACTTAATTGTGCTCTATATAGAGTGCTGATAATTAGATAAAAGTCAGCCCTGAATTTATCCAATTCAAGGCACCTCTATATCCCATATTCATGAACCACAAGTGAGGGTAACTAAATTATATTACACCCAGAGGTTTGAGTGTATAATCATTCGGAATAATGTTATATTGTATGCAGCGGCGGCGGAACAGATTTCGTTCTGGGGGGGGCTAAATTTTTCCGGCGAACTCCCCCCCCCCCTTCGGTCAGTGTATGTACCACTTTAGGGGTACAATATACAAAAAAAGGGACGAAAAAAATTTTTTCGGACTTATATCAAAACAATTTTTCGGAAATACACTTTTTTTAAACAAAATATTGCAAATTTGTCCCCTTATACCTAAATTTTCAAAAAATAACCTAAATTTTTCCCTAATTATCAAAATTTTTCAAAAAATTCAAATTTTCCGGGGGGGGGTAAGCCCCCCCACTTTTACTTCTGGGGGGGGGCTTTAGCCCCCCTAGCGCCCCCTGTTCCGCCGCCCCTGTTTGTATGGTCATTAAACTCAGCTTTGAAATATACTGCATGCACTACTTCCGTCCCTAAAACTGTACTTATGTCTAACTGGTGAAATATTCAGCTAAGACATAACGGATTAGCTCTGCGTCTGGTGCTGGCGTTTCATCAATTGGAAGTATTGGTTCCTCAATAAGTACTTCAGCGTCAGGCCAGTCAGGAAGAAATTCATTTTTAAGAGCTTCGCATATGTTATGTAACACGCAGGAGGCCTGTACAATATGTGCCAGAGTACTTACATCCATGTCCACCCGCTTTTTGAATCTGATGTATCTTCCTTTTCACCTACCAAAGGTGTTTTCTACCGTCATTCGTGCATGACTAAGACGATAGTTAAAAACACGTTGACTTCTTGGTACCTCGTTTCTAGGGTAGCCCTTTAACACCATGATTACAGCGGATAGGCTGAGTCCGCAAGAATTACCGGTAGCATCTCCATCCCACATATTTCCCTATTGAGGTCATCTGGGAAAAGACAATTATCCCTTCCTTTTTCAAAAATGGCTGAGTTGGAGAAAACCCGCGCATCATGTACGCTTCCTGGCCAACCGATAACTACGACCCTGAATATATAATTACAATCTACCACAGCCTGCACAAGGACGCTATGAAACCCCTCACGGTTGACATGATCTGTGTGATTTTTGTTAGGTGCCAGTATCGGTATGTGAGTTCCATCTACTGCGCCCGCACACATGGGAAAGCTCCATGTCTCTTCATAACCTCGTATGACTCGCAAAAGGTCATCACCCTTAGGGAATCTGATAGCATTTGATGATTTGGAAACTGCTTTGCTATTGCATGACATACTTCTTGAATGCACCGGCACACAAACGACCGTGAAACTCCGAATAAGTTGCTAATTGTGCGGTATATTCAGCCGTGGATGCTAGATAATATAATGTAACTGCCAGCCGTCGATTCGTTGAAACTGCTTCTCGAAGATGTGTATTTTCATGAGCTATTTCGGGCTCAACCCTTCTGAGAATAAATGTAAACGTTTCTTTCATAACTTTGAAGTTAGCATACCATAGCTAGCCGTTGTAGGTATCGTCCACCATCTCAAACCAGATCTGTGTTCGTGGGTGCATCCACAGTATTCTAGTTCTTTGGCGATGAAAAAAAGCTAGTACAGTTGCAGTAAATTCTTTTTTACCTTTTCTTTTTATCAGTGGCGGCGCCAGGCCTCAGAATTTGGGGGGGGGGGGGCATTTGAGGGTCAAACTCATATTTTTGGGGGCAAGATAGAATTTTTAAAAAGGTACTGCTATTTCCCCATGCCGTTGTCACAGGACTTTTGCCCCCCTCCCCCCTCCCCTGGAGATTCGCTTCCCTCTCAAAAGGGGCGATATTCCTAGGAACACCGCCCCCGGGGGACGAATATCCTAGGAATATCGCCCCCCCCCAGAGGGGCGAATGCCCCAGGAATATCGCCCCCTCCCCCTTTAGGATATGCGCCCCCCCCCCCATATATGCGATGTGGTTTATTCAAATAATTTCGTGATACTTTCATCTTATTAGTGCCTTAAGGTCCATACAGACCGGACGCTATTTGGCAACGCGACGCGAATTTTCAGTTTTCAATGATATTTAACTTTAATATTTTTCATTGTTTTTCAAATATTCGGGACCAGTTAGCAATTTTAGCTATTTGGTCTGCATACCTTGTAAAATTTTTATCCGTTGACGGTTTTATTTGTTTTCGAAAACTGAAAATTCGCGTCGCGTTGCCGAATCGCGTCCGGTCTGTGTGGGCAAAGACACGTTTGAGACTGAATTTAACTTTGCAAATCTAAAGCTTTTTTGTCTTTTTTGAAACGTATTATTGGAGTATTGGCAAGTTTTACCATTCAGAGATTTAGAAACTAATATTGAAACTGTAAAAGACAGTTTCACGTACACGCGCATTCACTAATGAAAGACAACTTATAAGCCATACATTTTCCGATGACGACAAAACGCTTGTGTAGCCTTTAGTTGCTCTCAGTGACTAATAATTTTTTTGAGGGGGAGGGGGGGGGGGGAAATTGGGGGCAAATAAAATTTGGGGGGCCAAAAAAATTAGGGGGGTATCCTCCCCCTGGCGCTGCCACTGCTATTTATGTTGTGAAGCGCTATTCTACGTACACGCGGTTATCTTTAAATTTTGCCAAGTGTGTTACACTTGGCAAAATTTAAAGATAACCGCGTGTACGTAGAATAGCGCTTCACAACATAAAAAGCAGTGGCGGCGCCAGGGGGGGGGGGGATGGCCGCCCAAATTTTTTTTCTCCGTCTCCGTTTTGTCACATAAAAATACCAAACAAGTGCCGAATTTGCTGTTTTTACATCCTCCATTTTTTAAAAGTTTGATTTAATGGCGCAGTATTTAAGCGGGCCGTATTCAAGAGTAGGGGTGCTAGTGCATCTTGATGGCCCGCCAAAATTTGTAGTGTAAACGATGCTGATTTTTCAAGAAAATGGTCCGCGTGCCAATATTTAAGAGTGCCGTGCCAAAAATGAGTGTAGTGTAAACGGGGCTTAAGTAGTGATTTATTCGTATGAGATGTCATTTCAAATCCTCCAACTCGGACAGGACTAGATTTCAAGTCCTCTTATTTTGATCCAGTCCTCGGCTTCGCCTTGGACTTGATCAAATTGCGCAGGCTTGAAATCTAGTCCTGTCCTCATGGTTGGATTTGAAATATTACGTGAACTTCAGCGTACAAAGTCACTATTCATCAAGCATTCATCTCCTTTTATAGTTATTAATGAAGCAAGATGGATCCCAGACTCTGATATCTGCTTGCTACCAGGTAGAGTAGGATCATGTCGTGCTGGCTTTCCACGATATTATTACAATGCCCAGCAAGAAAGGTGTCTTATATTTACATATGGAGGCTGCGGTGGGAACAGAAACAATTTCAGAAATGAAGCAGAGTGTAAACGAGCATGTGGTAAGTGGTCTAAGAAAAAGTATAAGAAAGTAATGCACCCCCTAATGGAAAAGCTCATCAACTCTCTATTTGAAGACCTTCAAATCTTGATCTTGTGAGATTTGATTGAAACACCTAAATGAATGACGTAACTGCGCATGAACACAATAAAACTAGAATTATTAAACATTGCAGGTTGCGTGAAGGTATGTCCTTATATTTATAAACCACTATGTGCTACAAATGGCGAAACGTATTCAAATTTGTGTTCCTTGGAGATTGCCAACTGTAAAAGTAGTGGTGCAATTGTATTTGATTATGATGGCGAATGTGGTAAGTAATTTTCATTTTCATCTATATACTGTGCATGAGGTAGACGATGAGATAGAGATGATTTCAGGACTGTTTTTCAATTCGTGCTGTGGGTCAGCCACTCAGTACACATCATTCTCGTCAGTCGTAACACAGAGGATATAAACTCTGGCATAATAATGACATGACCAAAAGTGGCTGCAAGGGCCACTTTTGGTCATGTCATTATTATGCCAGAGTTTATATCCTCTGTGTTACGACTGATGAGAATGATGTGTACTGAGTGGCTGACCCACAGCACGAATTGAAAAACAGTCCTGAAATCATGTCGATGGTGTTGTATACTCCCTTACTCGCTTTCAACTCATATATTCATGTTCACAGACTGTAAAAACAATCACATTCAAAGGAAATAAATGATGCAGAACATGAGTATATGAATATCTCCCCCCAATTATCGACTTTCCGGCGCCCCTGTGTATATAACAACTGTTTGGAATGTTACACCGTGGCTAAGACAAAATAATAAAAATCCATTAACACTGGTCTTGTCAACAAACATAATGTTCTCTCAAGTTGGATTTTTACTTCAGCGAACCAGACATTGATATTTTTAATGCACGTATCGGTTTTCTTTTTTATTATTGTGGGGATAAGCACCTCTAGCGCCCCCCCCCCCCCCATATTCCGCCTATGTATTAAGGGTTTGAATAAAGCACTCGAAATTTCATGAACTGAAAACCACCCATGCAAACACTGCAACCGCGCGAGGTAATCACGATGTTTAATTTGTTATTTAATTGTGCAATTCATTTAGTCAGTTTGTATTGATCATAACAGAAATTTTATTCATTGTTAGATTAAGGAAGGATGTCGCACAGTGAAGGATATTTGGAAAACGTAAAGACACAAACGTAGATGCATCAAAATATTCTAAGTATTCTAGTTCATTATTGTTGTTAAAGTTTTAATAAAGAGTAAACTAAATATGTCAGTAGTGATTTAATTTTGTTCTCCAAAGTCTTTATAACAGACCACCGCATGCACTCGTCCTCTGAGAGGTTTTCAATATTGCAGCTTCTGCGTGTAGTGGCTTCCCCATCCCCCAAGGGAAGGACATCTCCTAAAACTCAGTGAAGCAAAGACTGCCTGTTCTGTACACCACCTCGCCAACAACCTGTGTACCTCGGTGTCACTCTCGATCGCAACCTTATCTTCGGTACCCAACCTACAGGTTGTCGTGGAAAAGTCGTCTAATTAACTGGGTTAATCTGATCGAGACGTTTTCCAGCCTTCTTTGGGGTGCTAATTTTCCCACACTTCCACATTGACCCTCGCCTTGGTTTAATCTTCTGCAGAAGATGCTGTCTATGTTGGGTCCCACACTGTCACACCTGAGGTGTCGAAGTTGTGATTAATTACGCCCTGTGAGTTATCTTTGGAATCTGGATTCATGATCCCTACCTTTTCTGACATGTTACGCGTCGTAGCAAGCATTCCTCCTGCTCACATGCGAAGGAACCATTTGATTCTCAAACTCGCAGAGAAATCTCGTACGCCGGGCTGGTACCAAACCAGGACGCTACAAACCTTATAGCACAGCTAACACGCAACAGTTTTTATGATTACTTTTATAATTGTTATGACAAACTCTGTACTGAAAGTCCTAACTCAGCTTTCATTGTTTCGGGCGATTTTAACCCAACGAGTAACGGCTTTCAACAGAGTCGATTAAATAGACACTGCAGTCTTATTTTTTTATACAGTTTAAATGTAATTCACATTGTAAATTAGTATTTAGTATTTACTATTTAATGTGATATTCTAGAAAGATTAAAGATTAAAGATTAATAAGCACTTCCCTGTATACCCCCACTGAGTTTGAGATCAGCACGCCTCTTACGCAGACCTGGATTATGATCAGTGGTACAGAGAATGGGAGAGTAAAAACTATATACCTCACACGATTATAACTCTGAGCCCTGCATTAAATTAAACCTGCTGGGCACACCCTCGTACGTGCTGGTCAGGTCAAATCAAGTCTGGGTAAGGCGAAATCGCCTCCGCACCGACTGGGGAAAAACTGCACATCACTGAAAACAAATTCGCGTCGTGGAATACCGCAAACGACAAGCCATCATCTAATTACCCTAACCGAGACAGTAAAAACCCTTAACGCCTCCACTGTTCACCCCCCTACCTTGCCCTATGTCAATACCTGCATGTTGGTTCACACGCACGACGACGATGATTTATTGTCGAGCTGATCATTTATGTTACAGCGAAATTGAAATTAGCTAATTTCGATGAAGAATTTACAAGACATAGAACTTACGAGTCATTGAGAAGTTTTAAGGATCGGTGTCTTTCAATAGATACGTTTCAAGGCTTGAGCAAATGCGTGGTCAAATAAAATTAAACAGCGACATGGTTTTGCAGGCACTGAAGAAAATTGCATTCAATTTTTCAAAATTAACAATCTTGACAATCAAATTATATTTAAAAATGATCTGATTGCAATGTTAAAGTGTTACTGCAGCATACAACTATATAAAATACAGTATTACAGTTATATAAAATTAAAACATACAACTAGCTCATTCATTACGTCATGTTATTTATTATCCTTCAATTGTTCGACGGAAGGCATTTCTCTTGGTCCAGCGGAATATATCAACTCTGTACAGCGCCATGTTGGTTCTTGCTCTGTTTCGAGCAAACCATTTTTCCTGACGAATACATCAGTCATAACATATTCCCCAAGTTGTTGACACCCTTTAAACGACATTTTACCTGGACCATTGGGAAGATTATCTCTAAAATATCCATGATATTTGAAGTGATTGTTCATCATATCACCGGGCCCTTCTCGTATTCCAACTGACCACATTCCTAGAGGAAAGAAAATATAGACATTTTTGAACCACTGCACGACATGATAATAATATAAATACCTAAAATACGCGTACAGTGCACGAGGCTTGTATCCATATGAGTTCGGTGCCGGGAAACTTATCGACGTGAACTGGACGGATCAGTTCAAATTCTGTTTTCATTCTACCTAAAATCCCGCCTCGGTGCCGGGAGAAAATTGCCGTAAACTGGCGTCTTCGAAACTAATCAATTGAACAAATTGCACGTACTGTTTACATCACAAGCGACCGAGTTGTATTGTATATTGAATGTATTACACAAGCAGAAGGCGAGAATTCATGGTATTACAAACACTTGTGGTTTTATCGGAAGAGTTGCAACCACTATAGTGTTTGTAACTCATTCAATTAGCATTTTCATGATTTCATTTCTTTGGGGTTCACGTGAACGTTGTTTGAAGTTTGATTGGATGCAAAACTCATTATTATTCATGATTTCACAAACCACAATAGGAGAAAAGAAATCTACCTGAATATTTTGCCTCAGTTTGACTGTGATAGTACACTCCACGTCCTTCTTTATTATTATCTTTCCACGATCCTTCGTACCAATCACCATTTACATAAGTATATTTTCCATGCCCATCCCGGATACCCCTCTTCCATTCCCCTTCATATTGTGATCCATCTGGGTAGATAAATGTCCCTGTTCCTTCCTTGAGACCTCTGCTATATTCACCTTCATACCTGACCAATAACCAACGAATTTTTGGAAATGCAGTATGACAGCTGCTTTTTCATTTGTAAAAGAAGCTAACATATTGATTGAAGATCGGCGCGATAGGGAAAATTGGGGCGCTTATATATCAGGACCTCTTTTAACATATAGACTGGGGGGACATGTCCCCCCAGCCCTCCTACTGGCCCCTCCAGTCGGCAATTGTGTCCCCCCCCCCTCCCCCCCTCAGTAAGGTCCCTAAGAACTACCTGCAGTATGTCAGCAATTATGTATCAGAGTGAAAAAATGATGTTAAGTTGTTAACATTACTGCATTTGACCATCATCTGCAGGCCCGTAACTAGGTTAATTTATTGTTGGAAAACTGCTTATCAAATATCTTATCTGAGCTTCAAGAAATTCAAAATTTTCTGGGGAGGGCATGCCCCCAGACCCCTCTACAGGCTCGCACCTTCGGTGCTCGACTCGGTTGTCTCAGAATCCTAGTAATTGCGGCCGGATCTGCTGCCCTTTGACGTATACTTATTAGTTAAACCATGCATATAAATGCTGGTAGCTGCAGTGATACAGACTTGCCGACTGGAACTTCTCTAGGTCCCCCGCTAAATATGTCCCCCAGTTACATGCACATCCTACTGTAGGCCCTGTTATATATAATCTTCGACGGCCTGTGCCAGTGTAGGCAGTGCCAATTATTACAAGTAGAAATTTGACGTAGGGCCTTCGCTCGAAACGTTGAATTTCTCCTTGTATTTTTCAGTTAATTGCATACCATTCCTATATCAACGATAGCTTGTTGCGCTTATATATTATATAGTTAAAAAACTATATCACCCGACTATATCACCCTGAGGCTTGTTAAGTGTGATTGGGTGATCAAATTAAAACTTGTCCAATGCTAATTGACTAAAAGTTTCACGTAAACATTTCTACGACATTTTATCAGTTGGATGCAAACAACTGATTCATTTTGATTTTAATTTATAACCTTGTTTTACCTGGCCTTATTTTTAAACTTGTATTTTCCCAAGCCATGTCGCATGCCAGTGTCATAATCGCCATCATATTTATCTCCATTATTATGTGTCGCTGTACCATGACCATGTCTTTCACCTCCTGCATCGCGACCTCCCTCGTATGTTCCCGCACGTTCTTTACCTAACTCTACTAAATCACCTTCGAGACTATCGTAGTCCGACATCTTTGCGCTAGCAGGAAAGCTTTCTGAAAAAAATTAAGTTATGATCTATTATGACGTTGCGTGATTAATTAGGAAGAGTACGCGCTTGCGCGTGCCGTACCGCGAACAGTCGCGCCAATTATTCACACAATCTTTAATTCAACCTTGCCTCCTTCGCAGGCCCTGCTGCGACATGGGTATAGGTCACACATAATTCTGTAGGGCTTATGGAATCTTGTAACATATCAGTCATTATCTTAACAATGAAATATTAACTTTTGATCGTCAACCATACAATAATATATCACTAATTTACTTTTTCTTTTACTCGTTGACTAAACTCCGCGGACCCTGATGGAAAAGGCAGCTTTGGGTTATATTTTATTTGTGAAAAATTGCAAATGTTCCGGAATGTTTTGCGTCTATGTGCATGGGACTCTTCTTGAATTCTACTAATCTCAAATTCACAAATAAATAACCGAGAAAAGATATATATGGGTTTTAGAAGAAATTTCAATTTTGCATTGCTGGCACTTTGAATCCCCGACAAACGCGTGTGGAAATCCCTGACAGGCGCGCAATAAAACTATTGTTCTGCCTGTTGAACCTGGCGGGTGAAAATGTTTGAGTCTAAATTTTGAGTCTAGATGCTAACCTGATTTTATGATACAATGCGACATGTGAACGGAATTTGTCCACGCAACAATAATATGCATGCTTTTGCCTTTTGCCGGTCCATCATAACAAATAATCATTTGCACACAAGGTCAGCTTAGGTGGCTATTAGTATATATTCAGTGATATATAACCAATCAGATTTAAGATAACAAATTTGCATAACTGAATATAAGCCCTTTCGAGTTTCGTCCTTAGATGCAGGTCAACTAATTGGGTATGAACAAAGGTTTGGCCAAATTTGTCTATCATGACATACAGTTACGTTGAGACCGCTGGAAGCATTAGAAATTTAGAATGTGCATGTCAATGTGTCCAGTTCAGCAGCTGTTCAATCATTATTTGTGTTTCACTTATAGCCACAGCAGAACTTTGAAAAGGTTTTCCGAACTATTATATTTTGTCTTCTGCACCAGGATTGGTACTGGTAGGCTGAAGCCTACTACGATTGGTACTGGTAGGCTGATGTGCTGAAGCGCATGCTCGGAGCCAAATACGATTTGAAAAGTAGCCAAAATCTACCAAAAGAGGCCAAACTACTATTTTTCAAAAGAAGACAAATTTCCACGCTTTAGGCTTTACTGTACTTTCTCGACATGATTATGAATATAATTTAACGCAAAACTCTCATCAATATTTATAATATTTTTTTACAACTAGAGTCAATAAAATTTTTAAAAATTCCTTTGAAGTGAAAAGAGGCCAAAAACGAGCGAAAAGACTAAACTTTGTTTGGAGGCCAAGCAACAAAAAAAAGAAGCCAAAATCGAGTTATTTGGCCTCTACCCAGAGGCCTCTACCAACCCTGTTCTGCAAGTCTTTGTGCGGAAAATTCTAACATAAAGTATTGCACAGTGAAAGATCGCGGACTCAAATACTTCCAAGATGGCGGATCATTCGTACGATTTTCATTTTGTAAATGAAGTTGTATTACCAGGAGATATAGTTGCAGAAAAAGTGAAAACTAAGCAAATTGTGGTTAAAAAAATAAAGCTTAAGCTTGGACCTGGATTAAGAATGGATAAAGACAATATTATAGCGTATAAATGTGGTGTATTGAGAGAAAAGGACAGCACCATGTTTTGGATTGATAATGATCAGAAAAGGGTATTTAATATTCTGTTTCATTCCAGTATTTGATATATAATATAATAAACACAGTGTAGTGACGTGGTTAAGAGTGAAATTTCAAGCGTTAAAATTATGAAAGAGTTCTTCCTGCAAACACGTGGCCAGAATGGTTAGAATATTATAAAAGGACCGGTTAGGCCGTTTATAGGGAAGGGGGTAGGGTGCGGGAATTTGGAAAAGTTCAGGATAAATATACTGTCTAAAGAATTGATGTCTGATGTCCCAGGTTGGAAAACTTGTATCAATTTCCCTATGTGTACTGTAGCTTGCAACTTGCAAGTGATCTGGATTGATCAGTTGCGAACTGCGAGTGGACATATAATCGGGTAAATGCAAACTGCAAGCAAATTAATTAATTATCCAAAGCCATCAAGCTTGTAATTTTCAAAATTTTCTGGGGAGCATGACCCCAGACCCCCTGGGAATGTTCATGGTGAAATTGTCAAGATGAGTCCCCAATTACATGTAAAAGGATTGATCAGTGAACATTCCCTGTTTGTGTGTGGACTGTGACTTTGTTTGCTTTTTTGGCCTGGTATTTTCAATGACATGATCATACCAACATTTTTGACAAGACAATGTTGTATTTCGTAACAGTTACTATTAGTTTTAATAACTAGTCGCAGAAACTCAAACCCTAGCCACTATTTTTAGTCCATTGTCAATTTAAGATGTGAGTGTGGGCTGTTAATTACAGTGTAGCTGCAAGTTGGAGCAAGTTTTCCAACCTGGCCGATGTCGGATGAATATTCACAATGTTGTATAATATATTAGTATTTAGTAATTTGAATTACTACCGGTAAGTCTGTCATTCTTTCTTCCTTGATCGAGTAATAACATGTGGCAGGATTCAAAGAACACTGTAGTCTGTACACTGAACACAAGTGAAGCATGTAAAACCAATATTAAAAACACCAGGCAATAGCTGAGTACATTAATGATTATAACAGCACTTAAATATGAGACAAGATTCTATATTTCTAACACACTTGTCAGTAAACAATTTTATTTATTATAACTTTAAAAGTCAATATTGAAATTCTCCTTAACAAATAAACAACTGCTTCACCCGTCCCCTTACAAAAAATTCCATTTGGAATCCGAATAGGAATTTAAATTGTCTGATCGATCAAACAGAAAAAATCATCACAAATGAAAATTGGAGCAAGTCTATAATTATTTTTATAGATATTAAGTGACTGAAAACTGTTCCAAAATAGTCTACAATGATAGAATGTCTTGCAGGGGCATAGGAACTGGGGAGGGGGGCAAGGGGGCAAAGGCCCCCAAGTTTTCAGAAAGTGCCCTTTTTCCGGTAGCAAAATGCCCTTTGCCTTCGTGAAAAATGTTGTTCAGATTGCATTTTTTATGATTACAATTATTTTTCCTTCAGAAAACACAAAAATGCCCACTTTCCGGTGACAAAGTGCCCTTTGCCTTTGTGAAAAATGTTGTGCAGCTTGCATTTTATATTTTTGCAATTATATTTCCTCCTTTCCCCCCACCCCCCCCCCCACCCCCCTTCCCGTCGCCAACATTCCCGGGAAAAATTTTTCAGGTGCAATTTTCATTCCAAAAGTGCCCTCCCCCCCCCCCCCCAATCTTTTGATACTTCATACTGCTACTACTGCATGACAATCACTTTGAAATCCTTCTTACACTGGTCTTCCATTGCTCTTTCCAAGCCTTCCATATCCATGCTAATATTGTGCTGGAAATGTGGAATGAACACAATTCTTCCTTGGCCTTCCAGCTTTTTGCCTACCATGGGTAGGTTCCCAATGATTTAGGCACAACTTTATTTTTCCTTTTCAAACAGTGACCAGGTTCAAGACTTAAACTATGCTCTAGTTTCTTAGGACCATGGTAAAGCCGGACTTTAAAAAATGATCGGCCGAAATTCTACATGAAATGACGCTGATTTTTCATACAGAATTCAGTGAATTTCCGCGTAGAGGCCTAGGGCATACCTACAAAATGGGCTTCAATTTCCTCCACCTTTGGCTTCAAAACAATAGCCAGAGACCCAGAGTTATCCGTAAAAGAGTTCACTGGTGGCGAGTCACTCGCGTGTTACGACTTACGAGTCGGCAAAGAGTGCGGCATTAGAAATATAACAACTTTAAATCGACGTGCCAAAACAAAGAAAAGTAAACAGTATTAAAATATAGACTATAATACTTCTTTTTATTGAGGTTTCTCTTGCACAGTGTATATAAACGAAACCGCCTTGTGGAGAGCGACTATTTGCTTGTTGATTTTAAAAATAGGCTTATACATGTCATAAACAAACAATTTCGCTACTCACAGAGAGTGACATCACTGTCGGACACTATTCGACAATAGCGATGACACGAGTAAAATAGTTTTTTCTGACGAAGTTCTAAGTGAGTAGTGTATGCGACACGCGACTTTCTGTCACTTTACACTACAACGCAATCCATAAAGTGTATTTTAAATTTTTGCCAATGGCATAATAACAAATACTTAACTCTCAAACGTTGATGATAAAAATAACCGATATTATCCGAAGTCAAGGATACAGTATATGTTTTATCCTGGCTAGCTGCGCATCATCTATACTATCTTTTCAATTAAGATACTGTTAAAAAGCATATATTACCCAATATGTTGGATCAGAATAATTTCAAATGTGTAGTTGTATGCTGTATGGTTTGCGTAGAAATGTGTTTAAACGATTTTAAGTTCACTTGTTTCTTGCTTCGTAGGTTAATCTTCATGGAAACAAAATGATTTTATTTTGATCTCTCATCATGTATTATAACCTTTGTACACTTTTTTCGTCAGTTTATATAAAATAATTCTGCATTCTGAACCATGCGTGGAAGTAAATTCGAAAATAAAACTGTTGTTTTTAGTATATCCCAGTAAAAAATGACAAAGTAGTTGGAATAGTAACAAACAGAGGAGGAGAGAGTTATCAAGTTGACATTGGAAGTAGTATGGCCTCTGCATTGCCATTTCTAGCATTTGAAGGAGCAACAAAGAAAAATAAACCTCAACTAAAGGTAGTGTATATAATTTGTTTCAGTCTTTCACTAATATACTTAATATACCTAATATTATGTATACGAGTTTTCCTTATATATTGGTTCATCGTAACGGTGGCGTATAGTTTCACTTTCAGTACAGCTTTTTAAAACTTTATCGACAAGATAAGCCGTTTCAAAGAAGATCGCTCCAGACCAGACTGTCTTTAATTTTACGTTGAAGAAATTGCAAGTTAGCATGCATTTCAACCTTTACCATGTTTTTCATTGCCGTTAACCCGATATATGCGGGCTGTATTATCAATTACGATATTAATTTTATACTGTATACGATTATACGAGTGTACATATAATAATAATTATCCAACGTGTCTATTTAGAAATTAAAAACTTGAAACTTTCTTGCATTATATGTCTTAGATTGGGGATTTGGTGTATGGTCGTTTATCTGTCGCCAATAAAGATATGGAAGCAGAATTAGTATGTACGGACACAAATGGTAAAGCAAATGGTATGGGTCCTTTAAAAGATGGATTCCTTTTTACACATTCATTGGGATTAACTAGAAAGTAAGGAATCAACGTTATACTGTAACTTTAGCAGTTCTGTAATCTTTGCTCAGTAAGAGGCTTTGCAGTGTCACGCTTTTTGACTCACGGATGTTGCGAAGTAACATCTGTGAGTCTTTGTGCGCACTGTTTACCTGTCGCCTGCTTTGTGCGCACTGTTTACCTGCAAATTGGACCTTTCAGAACCGCAAATCGGGCTGGAGCACGCGTTCGTTCTTTTGATTTGGCAAACGAAGCACGATAAATGGCAAAATTCGCATTGTGCCCGTTTGCAAAAACAACTGCATGCAAACTGCTCCAATTCTTTCTGTCACTTTCATTTGATCTAATCCGTGAGTCTGCCTCAACGGCCTTTGATTCATGTTGTAGTTTGATGTTTATTGGCTTCCAAAAATTAAGTATTTATTTAGTATATATTTGTAGTAGTGTGCGGTTTTTTAAATTTTTTAACCCGAATACTAAATTCTCAAGTCAAATTTCATTCATTGACAGTGACCATGCATGTAACTTTTCAACCAGTGGTCTGAGATTGAATCATGTTGAAGTTACCTGGATAGTATAGTAGGTATTTATTGTTATGGTTGCTATTTAGATTGCTTAATCCAGATGGCGCTGTCCTCAAGGTTCTTGGAAAAGTGTTTTCTTTCGAATCTACGGTAGGACTGAACGGAAGGACGTGGGTGAACTCTAATTCAAGTGATCATACGATTCTCATAGTGAATGCAATTGAACAGTCTGAGTATATGACATTGTCACAGATTAAGCAAAATGTACATAGACTGGCCGAAGGAATGCGCGAGTAAAACATGCTAAATACAGAATGTATAAGCCGGGTATTATATTGACGTACATTTGCAATCTCCATGCATTGCAGGATAAATGAAAAGGCTACTGAACAAATTTAATTAAGGTAGATTATGATCGGAAGGGGGTCATACTCATCATAGATAGTCGAGGGTTCTCTTAGATAGGTTGCACTGTGACAATCTTCATACACCGAAAAAACACAGGAAGATGACAATTTACATGTATATGAAACTCTGTTTCTGTGTATGATACCTGATTCGCTTGTCACGAAATCGAACTTAGCAGTATCAGCATTGCCTCGACACTTGAAATTGAGATTATATGACGAAAACCCTGGGGGAATGGGGGGGAGAGCAGGCATTACTCCTGCGGTTTAATATATATGCTTTCTCCATGTCCCTGATACGCACATACGACGTAGCGTGCGAGGTAATAAGGTAAGAAATAGGGACTTGTACTTCTTGAATGCATTGGAACCGAAAGTAATCCAATACAATACAGTTCCTGATAAATTTCTAAAACTGAACAGAGAAATTCTGAGTGAAACACAAATATGAGTAAATTACTTCTACAGTAAATAGAATAACTAAACAAGACGCTCCAATTCCTCACCTTCCCAATTTGGGAAGTGAAAAGGTGATTTGTGGGAAAGAGACCAATGTCGCGGCATGTCACTGAAGCTACCTGCAATTAGGCCGAAGCAAATTTGAGGGACTGTGGAAGAGTCAGATACTGCTATAACTGCAGGTCATTATGATTAGAAAAACAGCTTTGACGATGACGCAATGACAATGCATTGACACTGCAATGACATATCCTTTGTCCAAAATTTAAATATGATAATAAAATTTTCGATTATAGATAAGGCATGTGAACTCATTTTGTGTTTGAATTTCGAAGAGGTATTTATTATTGGTTGTCACTAGAATTTCAACGTCGTACCCAGGGCTTCTACGCTTAAAGTCCTGGGTACGAGGTTGCTAGAATTTATGCATGCATGACTTTCCTGAATGTAGGTGGGCGAATGGTTTTCACTCGCCATGGTAATGACTAAAATGGACGAAAGGAAGTTTACAAGATAGTTCAAATTTGAATACAGAGTTTTGAATACAGAGTTCGCTTCAGTTTTAGGATTGGTGGTAGGTGTAGGGTAATGTTTAGGATAAGGCTTAGGATTGTTACAAGTGCCTGGTTGTTGATGTTTTAACGATCTTTAAACCAGCCGCAACCTTAAAAATTAATAATAATAGATTAATAATAATTAAATCAAGTTATAAATAATAGTATTACGTCAGAAAATATTAAGCAGCATAAAACCAACGGGGATTACCCGTACCAATTTCCCAAAGCATTTTAAAGCAAAACATTTTCGATTCGAGAAACCAAAGTTAAAGTTAATACTCAACAATGGCCAATCGTTTTAGAATACTTTTGAACTGGATTAGTGCTCGACTAAATGAACACGAGATCCGAAGTTTGGTGCTTATGTGTGATGTTCCTGAAAGTCTACGAGCCGGGTTGAAAGACGGAATAAGTCTCTTTGATAATCTTATTAAAAGAGACATTATTAACGAGCACAAGCGAGACAAGCTAAAATTGGTGCTGAAAAACTTGAGTCCCAAGCGACGAGATTTGATCAGAGAAATCGAAAACTTCGAGAACGGAATGCCGACACGAGATGATGTATCGTCTACACTGAGCAGTAATGTGTCAATGCCGTCCACTATTACACCTGTTAGCAGATCTGATATGAAGGAAACACGTAAGGAAACCTGTTGTACAATCGACTGTCCGTGTATGGTGATGTCATGTTATAAGTACGGTGGTAAAATAAGGTGGTCGTATGTTGTCCTTTCAACGTTCTTCTTGGTCTGTCTCTTAATCGTTGCTCTATTATGGTATGCTGATGTACCCAAAGTCAACGAGGCCATCACGTCGGATGAACATGTGAAAAAAGCTGGTCCATTCGTCCTCCTTGCGATTGTTGTATTATTTCTGGCATGTTTGTTCTCAATGTGTTATGTGAAGAAACGTCGTGATCGTCAATCCAAGAAAAATGCAACAGCAGCTGGAAATCAAAATGGAATGCAGGAAGTTTGAGCAAGAAAGTTAATAAACCTGAGAGAAACCAGGGCTGGCACATCCAAAATTGAAAACAAGAAGAAATCCAACTTTGGATTTTCTCGATATATTGATGACGAAATTGTTGCAGACTCTGGTACTAAGGATGCTGATACTGACCAAGACGCTGTGTCTCGCGGTTCCAATTAATTTTAATCTTCCTGTGTATTATTATTATTATTATTACTCGTTATTTAGCTCATTCCTATATCGGGGCTTTTCAGTGACCGATTACATCAAGTGTTACGGTTATATTGCCCACACTGTAAATTTCAGGGAGTTAATTTAACTCCAGTGGTATTATTCTGAACCTAATTTTACTCCACATTTGGAGTTAAGGTTACAGGACACCATTTTTGGCGTTTTGCGGAAAATCGCTACTGCGCGCTCAATATCAGTCCGATTTTCATCAAATTTTTACCAAATGTTCTCCAGTGCATGCAAAATATGGTAATGTTGTAAAATTAACAAACAATAGAATAATGTAAGAATTATTCAGGAAAATCTTAAATCGCGGTACCTTTACGCTTTTGAGTTATGCTCCTGCTGGTTTTAAGTTATATTTATGAAAATATCATTTTTATACAGTAAAATAGTTGTTCTAAAAAATTGTGTTCGGAAATTTTTGTTTATTTCGTCATTCCGCTGATATGGCGATTTCTTTGACGACTGCAATATATTTCTGAATTGTTTGAATGAATTGCTCTTTATTTTTAAAATATCCAAAATTTAAAAAAAGCCGAACAGAATTTTGAAACTGACGTCTTTAGCTATGTCCTGTGAAAATTTGAGAAAAATTAGTTAAAACCCGCAGGAGCACAACTCGTTTGAAAATCAGTAATTACCGTAAACTTTTTCGGGAGAAAATTGAATTTGAATATTACATTTTCAATGTTTTTCTTATTGCCGCGAAATGTATTTTATTAAATAACTCTGCGAGTTTTCAACATTTTTCGTTCAAACTTGGTCAGATAGTAGAACTATAGTCTAATGCTTTCATGGAAACCAATAAAAAAAATTTAGGCAGAATTAACATTCAAAGGTGTTCTCTAACCTTAATTGAGGTACAGTATAACTCCACCGGAGTTAAGTTAACTCCCTGAAATTAACAGTGCACACTTAGGTTAAACTATTTATCTTTATTACCTGTACAACAATTGTGATATTACTTTCCTAACTTTGTTTATCCTAACGCTTGCTCCAACGACTGCACCACCGTGGAAGGCACTTGCATGCTTTAACGACTGCGTTGAGTTCAACTTCGAGATAGAAATAGTCGAGGTCGTTTAGTTAGAAGTTATAGGTCGTTTAGTTAGAAATGAACTACAACGACAACACAAGTTTTAAATTTTAGTTATATCTCGTGATTTAAAATTTTGAACAATGTTGTTCCTACATTGGCAACTGTTCTATTAATAATCTTTGTTTATGTCTGTTATGACTAATTATTTTAACAACTTTATTGGTTAATATTTATAAATATGTACAAATACATTCAGTAGTTGTTAACAATGTTTGAAATATTTCTTATAATTCCTAAAATATTTCATCTGTACTATTTCGGATATCTAGCCAATGGCAATGTGTAAATAATGTATCTAGTACTTTTTTATAATAAAAAATGTTGTTGTGATCACATACAATGATACAGTATAAACACGCTACCCAGGGCCGCCCAGAAGTTGGCGGGGGCCCGGGGCAAATTTTTTTTTAGGGGCCCCTATCTAAAAAAATTTTCCCGGAAAAATTTTTTCCCGGAGAACAACCTCCCCCCCCGTCGCCAAAAAATTTTCGGTCAGTGTACCATTTTAGGGGTAAAAAATTTTTTCCGGAGTACAAAATTTTTCCGGACGAGTACGTTGCAATTGCTTTCGAGGGACTTTATCTCATTTTTTTATGCCAAAATTCGGTACTTAGCCCAAGAAAACAGATATCTTGTCCTTTGAGCGGAAATATTTAACAAACAAAAAAGGCTGGGGCCCAACAAAAATTTTTCAGGGGCCCCCAGCAACTCGGGGCCCGGGGCAATTTGCCCCCTCTGGGCGGCCCTGACGCTACCATTTCATCGTTGGTTATAGTCTCTTGAACTCGCTTCGACGCTTCCAAATCTTTGGTGCGTGTCCGCTATTATTGTTCGCTGTCATTGCATGATTAGTCTATTCTTTGTCACGTGTTTAGTTTTCCACTTTGTGCAACGAAGTCGAAGACATTTCAAAAGTTTGGTCATCGACAGGACCTTACTATCTGCCTACATTAAAGTATAGTTCAGATTGCGGGATACTTATATAGCCCAACTGCAAAACAAATGAACAATTCAAAAAAGAAAAATCCTCTGAGCACTCCGGGCCCCGGGTATTCCCCCCCCTGCCCCCCTCTCGCCGGCCTTGACTTCCTGTCCCTGCAAAACAATAGAACTGTAAAAACACGCAGTAATAAATTATAAATTCGAACTAAATACCCTAATTGTGTGTTGTGTGTTCCTTTCCTACCAGAAAAGAAATCATAAAGATTGTTATACAGGGTGTATAAAAAAAACTGAACAGATTTAAAATTGCTCTCAATTTCGCAAAACAGCTATTTGTATCCGGTTTTTTATATATATATATATATAGCCTCTTTGGGTACTTATAATGTAGAATAATGAGAAAAATTTCTCGAACTCAAATTTTGTGAACCAGGGGGGTGTTTCTTTTCCAACAAACTAAAAATGGCTCGCGCACAAAATTTAAAAGCTGCAATCATATTTTGAGTTAACAGATAGAAAATTTGTCGGGATTTTAATCACTGTACAAAATTTCAGACAATTTGGTTTAGTTTAAGCCCCTTAACTATTCACGCAAAGTTACAATTTTCCCGAAAAATCAGCTATTTGCATGCTTAATTAATGCATTTGCCTAATTTGCATATGTCAGCAATATGCAAATTAGGTATAAAGGCATTAATTAAGCATGCGAAAGGCTGACTTTTTAGAACAAAATGAATAGTTAAAGGGCTTAAACTAAACCAAATTGTCTGAAATTTTGTACAGTAATTAAAAACCCGACAAATTTTCAATCTATTAACTCAAAATATGATTACAGCTTTTTTTAGTTTGTTGGAAAAGATACACCCCCCTGGTTCACAAAATTTGAGTTCGAGAAATTTTTTTCATTATTTTACATTATAAGTACCCAAAGAAGCTATATATAAAAAAACAGATACAAATAGGTGTTTTGCGAAATTGAGAGCAATTTCAAATCTGTTCAGTTTTTTTTTATACACCCTGTATAGATTGTTAAAATTTCGAACTTACTTTTTCATGTTGAAGCACGCCGTTAACAAATTTTAAAGGCAGTTTCAAGCGACCAGTCAGAAACGTTCTGATATTTTCTTTGCGATCGGAGAAATTGAAATCTCATCAGGAAGAAAAAACTTTCGGTGAAATTTTACATTACAAAAGAAATAATTCACGATTGGGTTATCGAGAAAATTAACACATTAAAATTTTGGTAGTCGTAAACACTCGTACACTAGACTTTTCGTCTTAAAGGAGATTGGCAACAAAAATTGCTTCATCTATCTTATTGCTTCATCTGAAAGAGCATGAAAAAATAAGCCGATTGGCCGTTTAATGCTCTATTCTATCTCATCTAGTTCCGAAGTTATACGCAAAAATGTGAAAATATAAATTGCTGATTCAGCACAACGTGTGACGTCATTAGCTGGGTAAGTATGTTTATTGAATACTACACTGAAGCATAGCTCAGTTATTATGGGCCCAAATCAAATGAAATTTTGCATACTGATTGTACATGATGAGACGCATGGAAAAACACTTCTAATTTTGTTGCCAAGGTAACAATGTCGTTTCCAGGCCCCTTGCGCCAATTTTATGAAACAGCTTTATTCAAGGTACTGATAAGAATAAAATAATATCAGAAGTATGTGTATGATACCTATGCATGCCAAAAGTTTACTAGCATGATAATAATTCGAAAATGACATACACATAGATAAATGCAACTAGTTATTCAAAATCAGTGTAAGAGGCCTGGGAACGACTGTGTTGCCTTGACAACGAAATTAGAAGTATTTGTCCCATGCATCTCATCATGTACTATCTGTATGCAAAATTTCATTTGATTTGAGCTAATAATAACTCAGCTATGCTTTAGTTTACTATTCAATAAACATACTTACCCAGCTTATGACGTCACAGAATGTGCTGAATCAGCAATTTATATTTTGCACATTTTTGCGTATAACTTCCGAACCAGATGAGATAGAATAGAGCAGTAAACGGCCAATCGGCTTATTTTTTCATGCTCCTTCAGATGAAGCAATAAAATCAATAAAAAATTTTGTTGCCAATACCCTTTAAATATTTCATATTATGTCTTAGTTTATATGGATCGATTTTAAACTTTGCCGAGTACCAGTAATATTTGAAAGAATATAGCAGCAAAGCACAGTTATAAAGGAATACAGCTCAAGGGCAATAAACGTGGGTGTTTAAAATGATCATTTGTGGTCATTTATAATTAAATGCATATCAGACGTTATCACCGATCGTACCGCCTAAATTTCTATAGGCACCTGCAGTGCAGTAAGTGTTAGGGGAAATACAGGGTTTTTTGCTGTATTAAATATATGTAATGTGTTTATCAAATAACAAAATATATACAATGGAGAAATTCAATAAACTGTTGCACCAGATAAGTTCTGCTTTGGATCCAAAAGACTTGGAAAATCTCATTCACATCTGTAGGATTGAGGAAAGTCGCAGAGCTGCAATAACAAGTGGTCATCATTTGTTTGACCATCTTCGTCATGATTGCCGCATTAGCGAAGACAATGTTGGTTATTTGAAGAAAATCCTAAATACCATAAAGAGACGTGATCTTGTCCATCGTGTCCAGAGGTTTGAAGGTCTGGAAACAGCAGATAGTAGTGGAATTGTTGTTGAAGCCGATCCTATACCAGAGCCATCAACATCACCCAAAATGAATCCACTTCCAAAGCCAAACCAACCAGATAATTTCAATCGCGGCTTTGTAGTCGAAGGTTCAAGTGCAATGTGGGGCGATACAGGCCGAAAAGTACAAATTCTCGTCAGCGAAGGCAGTCTGAGACCATGTTGTGCCGTTTACTGTCCTTGTGTTAAAATGTCATGCTATAAGATTCATTTTTGTTATGTAATCCTTATAGTTCTATTTCTGCTGGCTATCATAATCACTTCTCTCTTTTGGTACACCAATGTTCCCAAAGTCAGCGAGCATCTCACTACAGAAAGCTCTACGCGTAACTCTGGGAAATTCGTCGTCGTTGCTCTAATTGTGACATTTCCAATTTTTCTCCTGATCGTGTTCTTTGCCAGAAAGTATTGGAAGAATCGCCATGATGCTGCTGTGGTATATTTAAATGCAAGTACGCCGCGTACAATTACTGGTGTCCGAAATGTCGGCACGATGGCAAAGAGTGAAGACTTAGCATCACCGGTGGTGGCACAAATCAATCCAAACTGCGAGCTGGAAATAAATGATGTACGGAGAACCTCTGGCTCTGTACGTTACGTCGGAAGTCTCACAACAAGAGATACGGAGCCTATGTTATGCACATGATCGGAAAGTTACAATGTTGAACTTTTGTCTATATACTTTCGCTGGTAAAATTATTGCTTAGAACGTGTTTACAACCGCGTTAATTTATAATAGGTTCTTTGCATAAATGCTATAATAAGTGAAAATAATATGATTTTTAAGGACTCTTAGTTATCACTGAATCGTGTCTGGATGACACTATTCTTATGCTAAATCATACTAAGTTTAACTACCAAGGAAATTTATAACCCGCATCAGACGTGTAACTTTACAAAAGATGACAAGATATTTAATTAAGCTTATTTACAGATATACTTAAAAATATAACTACTTATTACGATACTAGTTAGAGTATAACCTCACTTAAACTAGTCTTTATATGAAGTTGAACAGTCAAAAAGTATTTAAAAACGATCGTTTGAATTTTTCCGTCTTTATTTCTGGGAAGATGAAGTCTTGTTCCCGTAATAATCGCTGCTTCTTAGCAGGAAGTAGCTCATATAAATTCTGTTCTGGATTCTTCCTTATCTTATCAAATAAGCATGCATTTGTCTCTTTCTTCAATTACATTTGATATTTTAATGATTTTTGTAGTATATCCAAATCTGTGCATGGACCCTTTTAAAAGAATTATCAATTCTGTTAGATATTTCATCCCGAGAACAGAATCCCATACTTCATTTCCATACAAGAAGAGAGACGTAATCAGCGAGTCAAACAATTTCGTCAGTTGCTCTGTCGAGTATCCATAACATCGGCATATTCTTAGTATGTACATGCAGCTACTAGCTTTAGCTAGTGAATTATCAACGTGCATATCCCAACAGCAGGGTGCATCCTGACGTAAGACACCAAGTAATTTCAATCACGTTTTTCGTTCCAAACCTGCAACCGAAGGTGGAGGTGGTTTTGTGGTTTTGCCACTCACGATCATTTCCTACATTTTTGATAGATTTAGGAACATTCTGTGTATTTTTGACCAGTCGTCAATACTCTTTGCCTCAGCAGCTGCAGAATCACAATTTGATTTAACCGGTGCGCTAACGGTCATATAGTCCGCGAATTTGATTAATAGATTGTTACGCGAATCCTTAACTGTTGTATCATTAATCATTAATGAAAGTAAAAATGGACCAAAGACCGTACCTTGCGGTACACCCTTGTTAATATCTACTTAGCTTGTTTCTGTTCCGGATCCATTGATTACAACTCTTTGTCTTCTATTAGACAGAAAACTTATGATCCAATTGGTAGTATATATGGGTTAATATTGACTGTTTTTAATTTCTCACATAGAATGTCGTGTGGGACGGAATCGAACGCTAAAGTCAAATGATATCACTCGAGCGTGATCAGCATCTTCATCTAACCACTTCAACCAGTTATGTTGACACATAATAAGGGCATCCGTCGTGTTTGTACCTTCTTTATAGGCAAATTTAGCTCGTTTAATCAGTGACTTAAGCTCCGTCGAAAAAAATCGATTCTTTCAAAATCGAAAGTCGATTCTTTCAAAAATCGATTCTTTCAAAACCGAATCGAAAAAAACCCGATTCTTTCAAATAACCTCATAATAATAATGTTTGTTAGTGATATTGGTCTTAACTGATTACATTCAGTCACAGGGGATTCTTTTGGATGTGGATTAATACTACCATTTTCGAGCTTCCGTGCAGCGTGCATTTATAACTAGGTTTTAAAACGTTTCTTCAGCGTGAGTTTGTCATACAAAACTTTTTGTTTTGCTCCTAAAACATTTTGTTTTGACATAATAACTTCTGTGGGCGTGGTATATAACATATTGTTTTGCACGCGAAACTTTGAATTTCGGCGTCAAAACTCAAAAGGACACTTGTATTATAGAGGTTTGTTACGTAAACACATCCAGAAGGTGCTATAAATCTGTCATTCCGCTTTCTATAGCAATTTTGACAGTATAAACACGTCCGTATGAAAAATAAGAAGAAATTTTAGCGTGCAAAACAATGTGCTTGACACCGCGCCCACAAAAGTTATTATGGCAAAACAAAAAGTTATGATTGACAAACTCATGCTGAAGAAACGTTTTGAAACGTAGTTTTAATGGTATATAGTATTAGCATGTTTCCACAAAAGCTACTGATGTTCCAATGAAAGGTTGAAGAGCTTTGAGAAAATTTTTTCCATAGCCAGTACGGAAAACTGTCAGGACCTGGCGACGTTCGTTTCTGCGTTTGTAAGTATCTTTGGACACATCAACGGTTGGTATACGAATGCCTTCCGGTATGGGAATAAGTTCAGAAGCTGTATAATTGTCGTCACTGTTGATCATTTGAAAATACAGGTTTTATGTTGTGGGTCAATAATTCAGTCGATGTTATTATTTTTGTCTTCCTACCTTGCAGTAATTGTATTGACAGTGTGTCACACCACTTCTTCCTGTCATCTTTTACTGTAAAACGTTTGAATTTTTTTTTTATTTTGCAAATTTGCCCCCCCCCCCTTACACTAGGGGCCCGGGGAAAATTGCCCCCTTTGCTCCCCCCCCCTCCCCTGAAAGACCCTGATCAGAACAGCCAAATCTCACCAGACATTTGAAAAGGTGTGGACAATTTGTTAAAAATACATCAAGCACTTTTTGACCTCTTGTGGGTTTTTTGACCAATTGATCTAAATTGTGTTGACTTATCAGATCTCTTATATAGGCAATTGATTTATATCTCCAGCTATAGTTAATCTTGCATTTGGTTCAGAGAGAATATGGAATCTGGTGGACGATAGAGCTAAGATACATAAAACTTTGTATTTGGTGTTTCGATTTCGCTACAAACACATTTCCAATCTCCTCGACACAAAATTGCTACTCCTCCTCCTTGTCGAGCATCACTGCGATCGGACTTGACGGAATGTTTGCATTTAGCCATGCATGTTTTGAAGCAGATATCTATTTTCCAATTGCTGAGTTCTATATTCAGTGCAGGAGCCGCATGAGGTTTCGCTAAAGAACGTGCATTTATGACCATACAAGTAGGTATGATTTTTGAAGCGGGAGGTCCATTTTTAGAAATTGTAACTACAGTTAAGAGTGAATGTCAGTAAAAATCGAACATATGAGACCACAGGCGGCCCAATCTCGCAAGGGTCAGTATAGACTTAATATACTGTAGTATAAATGTATATTATATTAATGTATATAATAGTAAAAATATGTCGTAAAATATAAATTTTAAAATGAAATTGACTTGCCTATTTGATAGTGTGTGTTCTCCTTTTATTCCTCCTTTGTTGGACTAATATTTTCCAAGACTTTGTACTCGATGTTATGCGCGAATCAAATCGAAACCTTGACATCCCCCCCCCCCGGGCATACCGGGGGAATTTGCTTGTTTAGTATTTTAAGAAGGCGGGAATTTGACCTTTTTTCTAGTGGAAGGTGGGGAATTTGAAGGGGGTCGGGAATTTGAATTTTTCTTTTAAACACGTGTGCAGAATCCAAAATGGCGTCAATAATTAATGGATGAGTTCAAGGTCTTCAAGTGCAAAGGAATTAACTTTGTCCTTGGTTGGCTACAAGAAAACGGCTTTGAACGATTGAAGAGAGTTTTTGAAGGAAAAAAAAACTTGGAAATTCCAAAATTGCGAAATGATGTAGCTTCCAATTCGTACATGGGGTGGGGCATTTGAACTCCAATTTTTCCCAATACGTGGTGTATTTGAACGGGAATTACAAATATATGTAGGGAATTTGACCTGACCAAAACGTCAAAATCCAAATTCCCGGGGGTATGCCCGGGGGGGGGATGTCAAGGTTTCGATTTGATTCGCGCATTACTAGTATACATGAAACATGATAAAGGCTAACGATTCCCGATCGTCGATACGACGGCACGGCACTTCGAATCGAAAATTCTCACACTCAAATCGCTTTATTCTCAAAAAAAATTCGCCAGCATGTACAACAAATGCCGTTCTTCGAAAATACAGAGGTACTTCGGCGAGATGTACAAGTTTTGGACCATATTTTAACAATGGAAATCAAAACCCATTTTATATTGAACTTACCCGGACCGAAAATTACTACGGCGAACGTCTGCGCAACCAGGCCTCCTTTACCGTTGGATTTACAGGGGGGAGGATGCCACTAATATATTCACGATAATATTTCGAATTAAAAACTTTAAAGTATCATATTCTACCATGCTTTCCAACAAAGAGCCGCTGTATATTACTTCTTCCTTAAATTTCTTCAATCTCCGTCGTTTAATTTTCTTTTCTTCGACAACATCTCGAGTTTTATACAGTATCCGATCGAAGGAGTTTTATTTTGAATATCAAATTTCAAATAATGTAAACAGTCGCTACGCGGCCTCGATTGCGCTGGCGTTCCGCGAAGTAATTTTCGGCCTGGGCAAGTTCAATATAAAATTGGTTTTGATTACCATTGTTAAAATATGGTCCAAAACTTGCACATCTCGCCGAAGTATCTCGGTCTAGAATCCGCGACCTTCGAATTACTATATATATATATATATATATATATATATATATGTATATATATATGTATATATATATATATATATATATATATATATATATATATATATATATATATATATATATATATATATATATATATATATATATATATATATATATATATATATATATATATATATATATATATATATTTACAGCTAATTCAATAAAGGTTGTCCTTTGCAAACCTTTTAAGGTTTAAAAGATGTCCACAAAAATGTGGAGAGGATGTCCACAAAAATCAAACATAAGGCGGCCACGACGGAAAAATCAATTTTGCTCAAATTTTGCCCAGATATACCTTATTATATCGGAAAATGCACCATATATTTTTTTAGGTCAAATGCTTTTTTAACTTTGAGAAAATGCCGTTTTAACACGACCACCCTAAATCGCCATTTTTCTGGGAAAATATGCGCTGATTTTACAGATAAATTTCACGACGACAACCGTTTCTAATCGATCTAAAACCCTAAAAATCTTGTTTTCGGTTATTCAAAGGACGGTATACATGACTTACAGGAAATCTGAGTTACTTTTAGGAATAGATATAATCGTAGTCTTGGAGCACACTATCTTACTTCATTTACGATACCCTCTTAACAAAATCGATTTTCACCATGCGATAAAGCTCCAAATCGATCATGCTTCTACTAGTTGGCTCTTTAATAAGCAAGCTTTCAATTGACGTAAATACTTCTTTTGGCAAACGAATACGCGATAAACGACAGCGCGTTGAAATCGTCCGTTTTTGACGTCTTGCAAGTTAAACGCTGTTAATTTACATACCGTCGAAGTAAACAATTTAATCAAGTATTTTAAGTATTTTACCTTTTGAGAAGAAGATATATTCTTGAATGGAGACTTTTTGCCTTGCTTAGTTTAAAATTGGTCCAAAAATCCCGAGATATTTGTAAAATATCATCATATACAGGTATTTTGAAATATGATATTGTTGTCATTTGCATGACAACTTCAGACCATTGTTCAATATTGTCTACTTTTAATAGCGCAAACATACAAATCGATGAGCTGTTTAGGGATTTTATATTTGTTACTAAATTTCCCAAAATTAGAACTTCAATTGACAATTGTTGTTTTGTTCTAAATGTACCATTTAGTATTTACATATCGACTATCGAGTATAAATGTTTACGAATACATAAGTTAATTGTTAATAAGCAGCTGTTACATGTAATAGCGTGCGTGCGAAATGAACATTTATCCATACAAGGTTTGTTATTTATATATATTCTACGACCTCAAACTCAAATTATAGGCATATAGCAAATACTGTAATTTAGAATAATGTATGTTTACTTTGATGCACAGTTAAAATAATCAGTAAAATTACTTTATTTTGATACACTAATGTCTATTGATCTTATTATATTTCACAAGTACTAGTACCCAAACATACAGCTCAATATTGAGATATGTTGGCCCAGTGCGCGACACCACAAATTATATATTGTCTCCCCACACGTCGCGTTTAAAGAAAATGAACGCTTGTTGCTCGTTTAACGCCGGATTAACCACGTGTCAAATACGGCAAATGCCGCGGGCCTTGCGCTTTACTGTGCTACGCCCATTTTTACGAGAACACGGCCATTTTCTATGGCGACACACCCATTTTAGGTGCCTCGCGAATTTAGGGACTTCGCGCATTTAGGGCCCCTACAATCGCGTGCAAAAATTCTTGAGACAAGCAGTTTATTGGCCCTCTCCCTGTTGTAAAAATGCTTCTTGCCCCCCCTCCCCTTGTGCAATGTTGTTAAAACGATTTTGAGGTCAGGGCTCATCAAATAATATGTTTTCAACATTGTTAATGGGGGGAGGGGGGGCACGCACGTGAAAAAGATCACCAAAATGTGAAGAGTCTCATTATTTTTGCACGCGATTGTCTATGTAGTTTCGAGTAATGATAATTTTAATACGGTTATTTCGCTTTGCCGTAAATAAGAAGCATAACAGCCTTTGCTTGCTGTGACTATGTGTTTCATGTGTGCCTAAGGATTTTACCTACAGTGTGTAGAATTGTGACGTCACAATGACGTCATCGTGACGTCATAAATGACCGTAAGTAGTTCATAAATTGAACGCGTCCCGCTTGAGTATCAAAACAGTTAGGACAAGATGCCATTGACAAGCAGGTCACGTCAGAAAAGTTTGAACAATTTTCCGAATGAGTTAATTAAAAGCACGACGATGAATTTGTCAAAAAGTACTATGAACTGAATTATTATATCGATGAACAAGCGTGTTGCAATGATCAGTGAGAAACGAGGAGAACGATTAAAGTATTAAATTTATTAAGTGTTTCTATATTACAATGTTTTTCCCTATTTATATCGTTTATATTGGCAGTGCCTTTTGACTTCAATAACTGTTTTAGATGCTTAATAGTGACGAATGTATTAAGTACACACTTCTACCATGCATATTCAATAGAAGTACTATGCGAAAACTCAACGACTTATTGCCTCCGTGAAAATTATTTTGAAGACCTTATACATGCATACAAACCAAATAGAACTCAATTTCAACACGTTACGCACACGTTACGCCACACGTTACGCCTTTCACTATATAAGAATCTATAGCAAGCTGACACGTTACACACGTTACGCCTAATATATTAAAGGTAGACCTATTCTACCTTTATAAGAATGGGGCGTAACGTGTGTAACGTGTCGGTTTTCATTAATATTCTATATAAACTCAAACGTCACGTGTGGCGTAACGTGTGCGTAACGTGTGCGTAACGTGTCATCTATTCTTATATATTTCTTTGAGAGTAAATGTGCAATGATGGCTGCATGAAAAAAGTTAGAACTGTTCATCCCAAAACACCAGTTCGTCAAAACAGCGTGGGTGCGGAGACAGGTCTTTCTGCTCCGCCTGCGGAATCTTCCGGGTAAACTCAAAGACCATCCACCAAACAAACCAGATCATTTCTGTTTCGCGTTCGTCAATCTGTCCGTTTCTGCCGTAGTAGAGAATTGCGTTGCTTAAAGTTGCAAAAATTGGATGTCAGAGTCCAGATTGAAAAGTTAGAACAGGAGACATAGAGGATCCAATAAGCAGTTCAAAACGGTTGTTTACTCGTACCCAGTCCCTCGTTCTGCCTCTTTTGAGTCCATTTTTGTGCGAGTTTCGCACGAAAACTAGATCACTGGGCTTAAAGCGCGAAAAATGAAAATTTTGCCCGAGACTGCGTTAAGTTCAATTTTTGGCAGAAATTTAATTAAGTTTGTCAACACAATGAGGCCTCTGCTAAGACAATCGCGTGCAAAAATTCTTGAGACAAGCAGTTTATTGGCCCTCTCCCTGTTGTAAAAATGCTTCTTGCCCCCCCTCCCCTTGTGCAATGTTGTTAAAACGATTTTGAGGTCAGGGCTTATCAAATAATATGTTTTCAACATTGTTAATGGGGGGAGGGGGGGCACGCACGTGAAAAAGATCACCAAAATGTGAAGAGTCTCATTATTTTTGCACGCGATTGTAGGTCTAGGCTAAAACTGGAAAGCAGACTTAAACCTCAAAATAGAGAGAGTTGAAAATTAGCAATAGATTACATGAAACATATTCCATTGTTTTCAAAATGTATATATAAATTAAATTGCGGCTTAATTGTCATGAGTGAATACGTAAAACTATTTGGACTTACCTTCGACATCAGATGGGTCTACCATTGTTTTGGGTGGAACCCCAGATAGGTTTATCGTTGTTGCAGGTGGAACCTCAGATAGGTTTACCGTCGTTGTGGGTGGAACCTCAGATAGGTTTATCGTTGTTGCAGGTGGATCATCATCTACAATCGCGTGCAAAAATTATTGAGACAAGCAGTTTAATGGTCCCCTGCCCCCTATAACAAGTGGTTCTTGCCCCCCTCCCCCTTTTCCAATGTTGTTAAAACAATTTTGAGGCAAGGGTCATCTAATAATATGTTTTCAACATTGTTAATGGGGGGAGGGGGGCATACACGTGAAAAAGATCACCAAAATGTGAAGAGTCTCATTATTTTTGCACGCGATTGTAGGTCTAGGCTAAAACTGGAAAGCAGACTTAAACCTCAAAATAGAGAGAGTTGAAAATTAGCAATAGATTACATGAAACATATTCCATTGTTTTCAAAATGTATATATAAATTAAATTGCGGCTTAATTGTCATGAGTGAATACGTAAAACTATTTGGACTTACCTTCGACATCAGATGGGTCTACCATTGTTTTGGGTGGAACCCCAGATAGGTTTATCGTTGTTGCAGGTGGAACCTCAGATAGGTTTACCGTCGTTGTGGGTGGAACCTCAGATAGGTTTATCGTTGTTGCAGGTGGATCATCATCTACAATCGCGTGCAAAAATTATTGAGACAAGCAGTTTAATGGTCCCCTGCCCCCTATAACAAGTGGTTCTTGCCCCCCTCCCCCTTTTCCAATGTTGTTAAAACAATTTTGAGGCAAGGGTCATCTAATAATATGTTTTCAACATTGTTAATGGGGGGAGGGGGGCATACACGTGAAAAAGATCACCAAAATGTGAAGAGTCTCATTATTTTTGCACACGATTGTAGGCTTGGCAGTTCGCCCTAGCACGGCCCCGGAAAATATGCAATACTCGTGTTCATATAATCTCTAGTTGCGTTGAGATGTTATATTATGATCCTGTTTATACCCACCAACTGCGCCAGGCAGGCCATTATCTCGTTTATAATTGTGCAAATAAATTGAAATATTGAAAAAAATTATTTAACACTTTTGTGTGTCTTTAAATTCAATGGTTTTCATAAAAAAGAAAGGGGGAGGTTTGGGGGCCTCGCGCTAAAATTTGTCACGGGCCTCGCGCGACGTTAATCCGGCCCTGGTCACTTGTCGGTAGTTCTTGCGGTTTTAATGCCAATTGACAAAGATCAAAAGAGAGCACTGATGACTCCCCCCGTCGGAGAAATACTGGCGCAGCCCAAACCAGCTCAGTGAAATATGGGGCCCCAGGGCCAATTATACCCTTGGGGCCCCGGTGAACCACAATTACCCCCCTCCGTCGACAAACTTTTTATCGCCTTGCAAATTTGTATTTGCCTGTCTTCCTTGAGCTGGGGTCGCGGAGAAAATTGCTCCCTTTGCCGCCTCCCTGCATGGGCGGCCCTGGCGCCGCCCTTGTCTTATCATAACTATCTACCCTAATTCAAGCTGATTGGCGCGGCTCGATGAATTAATTGCCGCTTTCAAACAGAGGTTTATTATTTTAAACCTCTAGAACCAGAGTACCTTTTGTCACTCTGAGGCCAGCGAAATAACCTCTTCCGCAACATGCACGTACGCGTCTACTATCGTCAAGAAACAATCAATACGTATAATCGTTGTGGTCTGTGGGATTTTAATTCAATAGTGTAAACCTTGCAGTTTTAGGGAAGCCTCACATATCGATTTTTCCACAAGAAACGTCATATGTTCGTTTTGGGGGTGGGGGAGGGGGTTTACAGCTGTGACGTTTCTCTGTAAATATCATGGAAAAGTTCGATAGATTTTTCGGAATCAACTATGCAGAGTATAAAAAAGAAAACAACTTGAAAGAAAACGACTATTCAAATATTAGGGCTGGTAAACTAAAAATAAAAACTCCTTATATGGATAAACATTATAAACGTTCATTTCACATGTACACGCACGCTAACAGCAACCTCGTTCCCAAGAGCAAAGAGCCTGGGAACGAGGTTGCGCTAACAGCTGCTTAATAATTAACTTACGTATTTGTAAACATCAGTCGATAAATAAAATGGTACATTAATATGGACAAAATGGATCAAAACCTCTGAAAACAGCAGTTGTAGTTCCAATTCTTTGGGGGAATTTAGTAGCAAATATAATCCTTAAATAGCTCATCGATTTGTATATGTTAGCGCTAAAGTCAAACGGCCGGGTCGTAGATCACGTTGAATAATGATCTGAAGTTATCATGCAACCGTCAACAATGTCTCAAAATACTGGATGTTTGATATTTTTATTACAAATATACCGGGATTTCTGGACCACTTTTAAACTTAGGGACCGGTCATTATTTATGGTGGGGGGTGGCACCGAAGAGAAATGTTTTTCGTGGCAAAAATTTTGCTGACCCAACTATTAAAAAGACAAAAATTTGATTACCCAACCACAAATATCAATTAAAAAATAATTACCCACCCCTGGCCAAAAACGTTACAAAAAGATACCATTCAGTTGTCACACATGTCCTTTACCACTTCTGTGACATGAGTTTGATAACGGCTTGTGAAATTTTCTGCAGTCTAAAATTTCATGTTGTCTGCACATGTAATTTCTTTGGAAACACCATTTGTTTTGTCAAAATGATCAAGATAGTGACTGTGATTGATTCACATATTGTATTGACAAATGACTGTTGAAATTGCTTTTCAATCAACAATATTTTGACAGTGAGTCATGTTTTTGAAATGACATTACCCAACCCTTGAGTTGTTTTGTTTTCCATTTACCCAACCTTTTACTTACTCAAAATTTTGTTTACCCAACCCTTTTCTCTTCGGTGCCACCCCCCGCCATAAATAATGACCGGTCCCTTAGCAAAGCGAAAAGTCCCCATTCAAGAATATGTTTTTTCTCAAAAGGTAAAATACTTAGAATACTTGATTAAATTGTTTACTTCGACGGTGTATAAATTAACAGCGTTTGACTTGCAAGACGTCAAAAACGGAAGATTTCAACGCGCTGTCGTTTACCGCGTATTCATTTGCCAAAAGAAGTATTTACGTCAATTGAAAGCTTGTTTATTAAAGAGCCAACTAGTAGAAGCATGATCGATTTGGAGCTTTATCGCATGGTGAAAATCGATTTTGTTAAGAGGGTATCGTAAATGAAGTAAGATAGTGTGCTCCAAAACTACGATTATTTCTATTCCTAGAAGTAACTCAGATTTCCTGTAAGTCATGTACACAGTCCTTTGAATAACCGAAAACAAGATTTTTAGGGTTTTAGATAGATAGATAAATTTATCTGTAAAATCAGCGCATATTTTCCCCCAAAAAATGGCAATTTAGGGTGGTCGTGTTAAAACGGCATTTTCTCAAAGTTAAAAAAGAATTTGACCTAAAAAAATATATGGTGCATTTTCCGATATAATAAGGTATATCTGGGCAAAATTTGAGCAAAATCGATTTTTCAGACACAATATTCTTCCCAGGCATCCAGATATGACGGGATAGTTTCTGGTCCCTCACCAATTCTGCTGCAAGTAAATAATCTATTATATAGTACATATATATCAGTGGGTAATATACCCATTGATATACCACCTGCTATTGAAAAAGCAGGTGGTACTGTTGATTTTTTGCGTATGTACTGTAATAAATTATTTTCTTGCAGCAAAAACATTTTCATTTCAACTCGAGAGACCGTCAGACCGAATTAAGTTGCAATTAACTATCCAACGATGGCGGCTCGTTTTCGAATATTGTTGAGTAAGATCAGTTCCCGCCAACGTGAACAAGAGATTCGAAGTTTGGTGCTCATGTGATGTTCCTGAAAGTCTGCGAGCGCCGAGCGGGGATGAAAGACGGAATAAGTCTGTTTGATAATTTCATCAAAAGAGACATTATTAATGAACACTTATAGCTAGACAAACTTAAAACAATGCTGAAAAAGGTGAGCCCCATGAAGGCCAAGCGTCGAGATTCGACCCAGTGGTGTAGTGGGGGGCTGAGCCTCCCTTGTTAAAATTTCATGTTGACTTGAGGGGGCTTGCACATTTGTCATTGCATAATCTTAACAACAAACGAGAATGTTCTTAGAATTGCACTTCATTTTCAGTCATCATTTCATAGCAAATTGGCTGTTGAAGTACCGATACTGTTTTCTCTGATTTAAACTCTGTCCAGAGCATTTTCACTTGAGTGTTTTCAGTTTTGTTGATTTTATATAGAGGCTATACAGCAGCTATTAAAGAGCTTTCCCGAAGATATTTCAAAATATGTTACAGTTAATAAATATTATAGGCTGTTAGCAATTATGGAAAATTTTGACCAGGAATCAAAGTCCCAGCCAGAAATTTTCATATTTTCTGAACCCTGCTTTCTCACTGGGCGAAATTGCTTGGAGGAAGGGAAGTTCACCGCGTCCTATTTTTTAACGGCAATTTTTTTCTAACCAATCATACCACTGAATGTTGTTTTCTCTTGACTCCACCGGCTTTACATCTTCAATTCAAGTACAGAAGCCCTGAATTCCATACCCTTTTGAGACGCTCAGAATATTTTATATTACTAACGGCAATTGTTTTTAATGAGAATAATTTTGAATGTTTGTCCCGCAATTACTAGAGTAAACCCCAACAAAATTAAAATTTAGAATTTCCAAAATATCATATTGTACCTCCGCCCTCCCCCCGCCAATTCGTGACACTTTTGGAGAGCCCCCCTTGTTAACATTTCAGGACTACACCACTGATTCGATCAAAGAAATTGAACACTTCGACAACAGGATACAGATAAGTCAGACACAATTAGATGATGCCTCTTCCACATTGAATAGTGTTGGCTCAGTACCGTCCACAATCAGATCTGATATAATGAGAGAACCTAACTTGTATACACTCGACTGTCCGTGTATGGTGATATCATCTCTCTCTCTCTCTCTCTCTCTCTCTCTCTCTCTCTCTCTCTCTCTCTCTCTCTCTCTCTCTCCCTTTGATGTACATGAGAATGGACAGTTCCTGAGCTATATATTTACATATGGAATGCTATAAACACTGAGCTATAATAGGACCCGGGGTGGGCTCGCTGTCGGTATATAGGCGAGATGACGGACTCATCGTGCTTGCCAAGGGTATACTGTGCGGACGCATTGCAGATAGAGAAAGGAAGGATTTACATAAACTATTCGATTACAGTTTTACTTGAAGATTGTAGCGCAAGTGAATCACCAAGCAGACGAATATACTACTAACCATATATAGAAAACCTAACAACGAACCTACTTACATTGACAGTCACTCTAATCCCACCGGCTATTATTAGACAGCTCCCAACCGTCTGTATAAACACTCAAATCTCAAACATATCTTCTGACCATAACGCCATATAGGTATAATTATAAATTTATTTTACGGGATACTCTATGGGGCGCTATAAATGTAAAAAAATCTTTACAGCCAAAATATATCAAATTTTTCATTATTTAGATATATAATCCATTATTTGCAAACAATCTTTGTGTTCATAAATAAACAATCCATTGATTATTTATAAACAATGTGGAGATTGTTTGTTGTCATACTAAATAATCCACAGATTATATATAAATAATCTGTGCAGTGCCGTAGCCAGAACGATAATTGGGGGAGGGGCAAATATTCATATATTCGTGTTCTGCTTTATTAATTTCTTTTGAAATCAATTGTTTTTATGTATATGTGAACACGAATATATGAATATTTGCCTTCCCCCCCCCCCCCCCCCCCCCCAATTATCGTTCTGGCTACGACACTGAATCTGTGGGTTATTTATAAACCGTGCAGCATTATTTAGTACGACCTTAAACAATCCCTTAAACAATTCTGTTTCTGGTCAGTTTTATGGGTATTCAGATCCTGGAAGCTGTGAAATGTACCACCGAGCTGTTGTTCCGTCCACAAAAATGCAGGACTACCACCTTCCAAAAATCTTATTTTACCAGAACCACAAGAGTTTGGAACTGCCTTCCAACAAACTTAAGACAGCCAAATATGTTGTTAAGTACATTTAAGAGATTGCTGTGGAACTACTATTTGGAAGCCCTGCATAGTTGTTATGATGCAGAGGATCCAAAAACATGGAAATCTGTGTGTTTAATTTAATCTGTAACTCTTGTCGTAGTTTGAACAGTGTTGTAAATTGTTGTTTCTATAGTTATTATATGTTAGAAGGGCCCACAGTAATTGGTTTTAACTGTTGTGGTGTCCCAGCCATCTGTTGCTTACAATATTATTGCATTGTACTGTATGTATTTTACTGGACTGAACTATATACTCTACTGTAATGTCTTGTATTATATATATTCTACCGTTTTGCGTAAATTAGTTATCAAATGGCGAAGTTATATAAATAAAATAAAAATAAATAAAATGGCCCTGACCTGTTGGGACATTTTATTGGGAGAACTTTAACTCTTTAAGTTGAATTGTGTATTGAATGGAACTGCTAATTACTGCCTTGTGATGTCAAATTGTCCTCTTCTCTTTCTATCCTTAAACATGCACTAAACTATATGAGTAACCACTACAAAAATAAACTGATCCCGATATTCGATATAGAAAGGCCTGGAACTTGGAAAACACTGTAGTAAGTGTCGTTCACTGCAAACAAACTGTTGCTCGTAAATCGGTCTAGTATTGGCATGCTCGATGCGTAATAAATTATTTGTAAGGTGAAGATTTCTTGATTTAAAAATCCGCTTTTTTCTCGATTAATTTTCTATAAATTAGTAGATCGATCATCTTAATTTGAATTTACTCCTCGATAGTGTTTACTCCGTAATGTTTTGGTGCATGGGACTTAATAAGGGACTTATGTTCTGTTCAGGGCCGTAGCGAAGGGGATATTGGGGGGGGGGTCCCCCCCAACTTTTGTAGAATTAACATATTCGGAAAATCGGGTTGGCCATTTGGAAAATTACGGCAATAATAGTATAACAAAATTTTAGTTGTTTAAACAGAGAAAATTTTATAAAATGGTATTGTCAGTATAAACCATTGGTATAAACTGATTTACGTAAAACAAATCATAAATCGGTAAATGTTTTTCGGTTTATTACTTCTCAGGGCCGTAGCAGTCGTAGCAGAATATTTTGGTTCCGAAATCCGAACGAATCCGTTTCGGATCGGATTTGCACACCTCTACAATAGACCTTTCCCTTTCTGAGTGAAATTTTGATCTAGACAAGTCTGGACAAAAATTTCATCACATGCAGCTTGAAAGAGCATCAAAAAATTAGTAATATTCCGAAGTTTCGTTGCGAAATGTTGTAAAATGCGGATAATATAGCCTTGCGAAGTTTGCCGTTTTTTCAGTCATTTATTTTGCATTACAAACGGGAAATTGATAATCAGATGATCAAATTAAACTAATTGCCAATTTGTAATGCAAAATGACTGAAAAACGGCAAACTTCGCAAGGCTATATTATCCGCATTTTACAACACTTCGCAACGAAACTTCGGAATGTTACTAATTTTGTGATGCTCTTTCAAGCTGTGATGAAATTTTTCTCCAGGCTTGTCTAGATCAAAATTTTACTCATAAGGGGAAAGTTGAGGGTTAATTTTAAGCGGCTACATTATCCATGACAAACCGCAAAGAATCATATTACCCATACTCTTCCCTGCAATATAAGTTACTTAAATACGCCTTCGCCCATTTAGTAGTATACTAAATTGTAAGCAAATTGTAAATTTCGACATACTAAAACTCTATTAACAACTCGAACCGACTTAATTGACATGCATGTAGCTCAGTTGGCAGAGCATTGAAATAGTATCCCAAAGGTCGCGGGTTTGACTCCCACCGTCGGGCCAAGCAAACTTTTCAGCTTGCCCGCTGTGGATGCATACTCAGAGTAACATCACAAATATCATAATAAAACTCTGTTTTCTGACAATCAGAATTCTGTCAAAACTTCCCCAAAGTCCAGGAAATGGCATTTCAGAGAGTCTAAATTTAAAAATTTTCTCAGGCCTTCGGCCCTCGTTCCCAGCCCCCAATAAAAGAGAACTTCCTACGGCACTGCATGCTTCTGTAATACGTCTTTGCGTAAACTATGTGTATTTTTGTTTGTAAATTACATCTTCATTTTCCGGATAGCAAACACCTTCGTGGCTTCGTATGCCATGAAATATTCGGAAATTTTATTTCGTAATTCGGAAATTTTTGGCCTACCCCCCCCCCCCCCCCCCAACTATACATGCTAGCTACGGCCCTGGTTCTGTTGTTCTCACCATCGATCTTGATATATGATAGTTAAGCAATTAAAAAAAAAAAGAAGCAATATAGTGGTGTGAAAGGAAACTTTTTATTCGTATAGTGATTGACTAATAAAATTAGAATGGTGACAATAATGATGATGCTAGTGAAACACAAGTTGTAATGATACTCACATGGTGTCTGGGGATACACAATTAAGTTGAAGATATACAATTATCAAAAAAGCACAGGTTATATAAGCATACAAATTGTAAGGAGAAACAAACAAGTATGAAATTGGGAGTAATGAATGTGTATGTCAGTGTTGATCAGTGATTGTGTTGGGCGGTATGTGCATGACGGATTGTGAAGGCAAAACCCGGGTGCGTTTATGTGTGATATTGCCAAGGCCTGGGTGAATGCCTATTCATTGATACGGTTCACTACATTCATCAGTAAGTAAATTACATTTTTACATTCCGAAACCAAAAATCACCACATTATGCATGAGAAATTACCAAATTCAACTAACATTCACACTGTTCCTAGCTAGACGAAATAATCAACAGATTATTCATTTTAGAATTATACATGTGTTTGCGCGAAAAGTCTGTTGAAACAGTGTCAGTGTGAATGTTGGTTGACTGATTAATTCATACAAAGGAACAAAAACTGAACATTTATATGCGAGCATGTAGTTCCAAGACAAGCTAGTGCAGGGTCGAAACGTGCTTTCCCGGTTATGTTTGGAACTAGTGATGCGAAACCTTAGAGTTTTGAACACAAAACGGCATTGGGACTTGACCTAGGTTGGCGAATTGCCGGCATTCCGACCCCGCCAACATATTACGAAGAGAAGAGAGTAGTGCGACTATTATCAGTTCTAACAGGGCGCTGGTTCTATCCAACCGAACCCGCGAAAAACGACACAGGAACGTTCGAGGGAACGTTATATGATTCAATCCACCTTTTTATAGCAAAAACCGAACAAATGTTGGCAAAATCTATAAACCTCCAACTGATTGACAAGGACTTCCCAAAGTTCAGCAATCTGCATTAAATTCAGTTCACTGACCGCAATTCACAGTTGTATGAAGTCTATGAACAACATAAGAACAGCGATCACCAAATATCACAACAAGAGAATACGATCTAGAAAACCCCCAAACGAACAAAGAAACCGACTGAAAGCGGAAACCAGCTATTTAATATAGGCAAAGCTATTAATCTTAACATCGGAGAAACGAGGCATTATCTTCCCTGATCTCAAATTTCACGCCCGCAAATTATTCCCGCCCGCATCGAAAGGCCTGCGGAGGAGGTAGCATTATTCCCTAAATTTCGGCACATTTTCTCAATATTTTTTGACAAACAGTAAATCTATTAAATCCAAAACGACGCCAATATAGTACCCACAGCAGCCCACAGTATGCCCGTTCGCGTTCGCATGTTGGGTGAAACCAGACGCAACCTGGTAACGACCTAAGTGCGCCCGCAATTTATAGACCTGCGCTGACAAGATTTCTGCTTGTTACTCCACGTAATACTAATTGAAAAGTGTTTTACAACTTTTACTGTGAGATTGAATACAGAATAGAAGAAATTGTGTTGCGTTGTTTTAATTTACTTTACCTTAAGAAATTTATAATAGGTTTATCCAGGATATGGATAAGTTTATTGTACGTAGATCTAGAAGTCCGCAAGATAGAAGACCAAGAAAATCTAAGGAATCAAAATTAAAGCAAATTACCATCAAATCACTTCCAGTGAGTACGAAATGATAGATAAAAATGATAAAATTATTAGTCATAAAGTTATCATTAGCAAAAAAGTTAATATGTAGAAAAATTAATTTTTCAAGCCATTGTGTAGGCCTTTGTTTTTTCATGGACAGCATGGTAGAGTCATCAGACCACAGGGAATATTATGCACTAGTCAATTGAAACCCCGGACCTCCGGGACAAGGCGGGGAATTAACAGGGGAATGGCCATGGATTAACGCGGTCTTAATGCACCATTTCCCCCGGGGTACAGGGTAAATAACAAGTCAATTTATTAGCCAGGACTTTAACGTGCGGCTGATATGAAAGTGGACTGGAACGAGTTTATCCTCGTGGCAACATGGCGGAATCTTCAAAATCAGAGAATGGTTTCCTCATAGTTTTTCTTAAAGGTGATCTACAGTCCGATCTGCGCATGTGCACAAATGAGCCCACTTTTTATGATACAAACAGTTTAACTATGTTTTGAGTTCTTGAAAAGCCTGATTGTTGTTTCTTGATCATTTATTATACTCTAGAAGCTTGAAAATATAAATAGTTGTCGAATAAAGCTCAATATTTTGGACACAAAAATGTAAACAAAGGCTTTGTTTACATACGGACTGTAGATCACCTTTAAAAAAAAGGAATATATTTTCACTTTTTATATATTCCTGATGATGACTACAAGATACTCGAAACGTAGATTATTCAGTATCTTTTGATGCAGATCAAAGTTTAAGATCAAGAATTGCCTTCACATGTTGTGAACATTTTATACCTCAACGATTTCCCAAGTCATAAAAATTTGCAAAGTGCCGGGGCCATAGGGGCGGTAACTTTAACAGTCAATATTTCCCCGGTAGAGGGGAAATTACCAAACTTTAACATTGTCAAAATGTTAATTTCCCCACCCTATCCCGGGGGTTGGGGGGCCAGGGTTTCAATTGACTAGTGCATTAAATGGATTAATTTATGCCGTAAAAATATACTGTAGAGATGGCCAAACTGCAATGTTGGTAGAGATGGCCAAACTGCAATGTTGGCAGATAATGCCGGTTTAACTACCTCGCAGGCTTCAGGGTGACATTGGCAGATTGCATTTATTTTCCATAGAGGGGGGTTGAGGACATCTTTTTACCAGCTAAATTGTGACCCCCTGGAATTCAGTTTATATACCCCCTTCGGCCTTCCCTGGAATTCCCTCTGAGGAATTCATTGCCAGATACCCCTGGAAAATGGCTTTAATCACACCACCCCTGGATTTCTGCTGTATTTTTCACCCCTCCATCTGGATTTCCCAAGGCCTTTTTTATACCCTCCCCTGGATTTTCCAGCGTCCTCAACCCCCTGTGTGGATAATAAATACCGGGCGGGATGACAATTTTACCAATATTTGATAATATTGCAATAAATGCCATAAAATAAATGCCATCAATTTTAATTAAATATTAATTGAGAACATTAAAATAACTAGCTACAAAACAATGTAATGATACCGTAGATATTTTATATCTTATTAGACACAAAAAATCAATAATTAACAATTATTTGCCAAAGGCGAGGTGAATATCAGGGAATATTCGAAGTCCAGTCTTTTGTGTTTTTTTGGGACTCTTTTTCGGTTGCCATAATTTCAAGTTAAATAATTTATCTGTACCCCATGTATTCCCTGTTAAAAATGGAAGGCCTTTGCACAGTGTAGTCTGTATGGTCATGTGCAAATTAGTAATAAATCAGTATATAAACATTTTGGCCATAAACAGTCTGGTAGTGTCATTTATTTTGTACATTGCACCATTATACATTTTTGCAGCAGTATTTGAAATTAAAGTACTCGGCTCTGCCATGTACTAATAAATAAATGGTGTTGCGTATGATGATGACAAAATGCACTATGTAGCTGTGATATCAATAAACCAAATAAATTAATAATTAATATTCATCATTTTATCCTAGAGAGTAGTTATTATAGAAGACATACTACATTTGAAGTCATCATTAGAAGCCCATAAGAATGACACAAGTGAAGATAAACTGTTGGAAATTTTAGAAAAACTAAAATCTATGAATCCTTCAACGAAGGTTTTAAGAGACACAAAAATTGGTCGATCTGTTAATAAACTTCGGAAATCTGAACATCAATCTGTTAAGGAATTATCAAGACTTATTGTAAGAAAGTGGAAAAACTTAGTTGTAGAGGAAAATACTCCGAAGGAGAGAATTGATGTGCGATGTGATGCAAAGACTGAAATGTTAAGGTGCAAAGCAAGGAAATTGATTTGTGATGGTTTAAATATCAATGTAAGTTTCTCATTCATCCTTTTTATATACTGAAACTTTATTTTTGTTATATTTTAGTGTAGCAGATAGATTGATGGATCTACAGTAGAATGATTTATTTGCTAGACCAGAGGCAAACATTTAATTATGTATCTGCACTAATGAGAATAAATTATTCAGAATAAGACTAAAAAATCTAAAACATATAGTAAAACTGAATTGATATGGTTGTTTGTACTATATACAGTGCTGCCAAGAGGGTGTTGGGGCATTTTCCCTGGGCCTCCAGCTAAGATTTTTTAGGGCCCCCAAGGTAACGAAGTCACTTACGTTTTATTGATACAGGATTGATAAACCGAGAATATAAATCCTACTGTAGCTGCATCAGTAATAAAGTGTATTTTATCATACTGTACGTATGTGCAGTAAAACACCCCCTTTCCTATTTTACAATTATGACGTCATAGGGCCGGCCATGCCGGGAATGTTTTGCCCCTGTTCCCATCCAACCTTTCGGTGACCCTGACAGTATATGTTCAATATTAATATTCACTTTTGAAATAAGTTGTACTTTTAATTATATCAAGCAAACTAAGCAAACTACTATTAAATGCACCGGGTACGCATTTATTACGGTACGCATTTTATGCGTGGTCATCACAGATATTTGAAAATGGTTTGCCATTTTATCCAAACAAGTGATTGAATGCGAAAAAGGGTTTCCAGCAATTTTTGTAGAATAATTGAATAGGTTAAATTTCGGGTAATATTCTCGTGTTTCGCGCACGGAAATATTTCTCTTTTGATCTTGACGCGAATCACAACCATTAAGGGACCGGTCATTATTTATGGCGGGGGGTGGCACCGAAGAGAAAAGGGTTGGGTAAACAAAATTTTGAGTGAGTAAAAGGTTGGGTTAATGAAAAACAAAAAACTCAAGGGTTGGGTAATAAAAATTTATTGTCATTTCAAAAGCATGACTCACTAAAATATTGGAGACTAAAAAGCAATGTCAACAGTCATATGTCAATACAATATGTGAATCAATCAGAGTCACTATCTTGATGCATGTCTCCAAAGAAAGAACATGTGCAGACAACATAAAACTTTATACTGCAGAAAATTTCCCAATCCGTTATCAAACTCATGTCATAGAAGTGGTAAAAGACACGTGTGACAACTGAATGATATCTTTTTGTAAAGTTTTGGCCAGGGGTGGGTATTTATTTTTTAATTGATATTTAAGGTTGGGTAATCAATTTTTTTACTTTTTAATGGTTGGGTCAGCAAAATTTTTGCCACGAAAATCTTTTCTCTTCGGTGCCACCCCCCACCATAAATAATGACCGGTCCCTAAACCCTAACCATATTGTACACGAAGCAAGGAAGCATGACGCACAACGCAGCTATACTGCAAAATGTTTTACTTCAATTTTTTCCCATTCATTATTTTCCCACAGTTGCCTGATCCTTGGACGGAAGCTCTTGAGAAGAGATTATTCCAGGAATGCCGACGGAGAGTTGACAACAGTTACAAGCGAAGTGTGCGATCTATAGCTTTTCTCGTAAAAAGTGACAAAACTCTTCAGGAAAGCGTTAAACAGGGAACGGCCACTCCAGAGGAAATTCTATCGAAATGTTTATGTAGGGAGAGTAAAAAGTGACGTATTATTGTCTATTTTGTATGATTCATAAACAATAGCACTTTTGTTATGTGATGAGCGATTCAGGTCAGGGAGGTCAACAAAGCAAGTCATTGTTTTCTTGTTTCAACCTGCGTGGTAGGTGACCACTCCTGATCGTTTAGTAGAATTACGGATACACAATCACATTATGTTGATCTTTAATTTAGTAAGAAGAGTATAAGGAAAGATCATCTTTCGAAAAAATCAGTGTTCAAGAAGATTACCTTATACATGGTATCATTTTTTACAACATCGCGTTTTAAGCTACTGCATGCAGCTTATGATTACATAAAATATTTTCATGTGATTGATTTATCCTGATCGCGTGCATCACTGTTCGGACAAGCACAAGTAGTTAGTTATATAGACACCACATACATTATATATTAAACCTTAAATTTGAAACCATGTTTCAAAGTCACATTCAGAATAAACACAAGGATGCCGCCACTTCTAGATTACAACAAAGTTCAGAAAACAGTCAAAATAATGACTAACGTTTTTCAAATTCACAATTAGAAATCTTCGTCAAGAAAACTAACCTCCATGCAATTGCCAATTGAAATTGGGCTTAAAGTGATCACCGTTTATAGTATCAAATCCTATATAAGAGGCGATGGTTTTCAAGTTTCTATGTTTTACATGACCTGCATCAGGTTTGTATATTGATCCCAAATGGCAATTTGTAGTATATACCTGCATGTACTGCTGTACTGCACGACAATATTGCTTTGTTGAACATTTTAACTGACATTAATAAATATAAATTATTGTTTATAAATAAAGTAACCTTTCTGTAAAAACAAATGAAATATAGTTGTTAATTTTTATTTAATGATTGCATATGCTTCTTATATTGAATAAAGATATATGCTGTAAAAATATTGTTGAATTTTTGCTATTGAAATTAAATTTCTATTGCCTAAATTGACTGATAAATGCATACAGCTATTTCAATTAAGGTTCATGCAGTGTCCCCGAACAAAGCGGACAACCTTTAATAATTGAAATAGCTGTATACATTAATTTTTTTGTCTTTTGACCAATTAAATTATACGGTTGGTGCTAGGAGATATATGTACGTTTCGGTAGAAATATTTTAATTTTGAAATAATGTGCTTGTTGTACGTATTAACTGAGTGCTGAAGTGCCACAGAATAAGGCACACAGAAGGGCCACTTACGTCGGAAGCTTTGAAATTTCTGTCACCCTGGCCGCCATCTTCCTAGCCAGTCGATTACATTTTCTGGCCAATAAACGCGCTGTATTGGCTTAAGGCCCCGCCTTCTGGCCAGTCAACTGCATATTTTTGCATAGAAAAATGGTAACACGTTGCAACGCTGAGTGGCCCTTCTGGTATCTGTGCCTGTGCTGAACCATATTAATATATGGTTCAGCAATCAGCACTCGGTGTATAGTTAGTACGTACAGTAATGGCACTGTTTTACTGATACATCCAAAGGTGGAGTGTGAGTTGCGTAATTCATTGCAGCGCAGGCATTGTTACTTTTTTTAAAGTAAGCGAACTTGAAAACAAAGCGAAAGTCACATCATGCAAATATTTTTAACGCCTGCGAGAATAATTCATATGCTAGCTGCAAAATGCGTAATATTTTATTTAGGTTTTCAAAGTTAAATAGTAAATATTATTAAAAAGTCAGGATTGTAAAATTTTCACCTTTTGTGAAAGCAAATTTTACAATCCTCAACCTCGTACCCAGGGCATTTTGCTTCCGATCAGCGAAAATGGCCCTGGCATCGGCCGGTCACATGCCCTCAAAATCTCCAGTATTTGGGGTGTTCAATTATGATATTTTATGCATATAATTACGTATATAGAATAATTATATACATTGTAATTACTGACAGGAGTAAACAAACTCAATGCTGCCACAGATGAGGTTACCTACCTCATCTGTGATGCTGCGTATATAATCAAAGAGAAAGCAACAAAATAAGTTGACTTTAGGGCCGGACCATTAGATATTTGATGGGGGGGTTGTGTAAATCCCCCAAAAAATATCGAGCAAGCACTTATTGTTACGAAAAAATATCGAGCAGGACAAATGCGCACGAAAAAATTATCGAGCACACCATCCAAGTTTCCACCCTCGTGATTGCGGTCAGAAGTCTCTCCTCCGCAGAGCCTTTTGAAGAAATTAACCTGAATCCATAATATATAACCTTTTAATTAAATATTATTTTTATAACGATTTGAAAGACTTTAATAAAAGACTTTAAATAATAGAAGAGTCATATAAAAATATGTGAAATGCGCTAGACGTGGTTGCAAACCTGGCTTTGGTTATAGATTCATGTCTCGCTATTTATAATGCTAACCTTAATCCCCACCCTAACCGCTAACCCTATTAGCGAGACATGAATCTATATCCCTGGCTTTGGCAAAGATTACCGCTGAAATCTAGAGTGTGGGCGTCAGAGAGAAGATGCTGGCTTTTTGGCTTTTACAGGTAAACTACGTGAAGCGTTCCTCTTTTGACTTCGTAACGCATTTGGAATTTTCCTCATTAGCTTTGCAAATTTGAAAAACTCTTTGCAAATCCCTTAAGGGAATTTGCAATGTTCCTATCGGCTGTTGCAATATTCCAAACTTCATTTTAAATTTTCCTAACTTCCTGTTTTAGTTTCCTAACTTGTTCTGTTCTGTGCGTTGTTATTGGTCGATTATTTTTGTTAGCCAATTGCAACACCCAGAACAGAACAGGAAGTTAGGAACTTGTAACAGGAAGTTAAGAACTTCTAACAGGAAATGAGGAAAATTTTATTGGCTTTTAGCAACATTGCAAATTTCCTCAAGGGATTTGCAAGGGAGTTTTTTAAATTGCAAAAGTAATGAGGAAAATTGCAATCAAATTAGAAACTCAAAAGAGGAACGCTTCACGCAGTTTACCTGTAATATTTTTAAAATTTCCTCAAATCTCTAGTGGTATATTGTCACATGACACATGCACAATTTTCAGGAACTCATGCATGGATCCCCCATCATGTGCAAAGAAATAAAGCGTACGTGCGAGCAGAATGGGGTGTAAAATTTTGAAATTTTAAAATTTGGCTACTAGAATTAAAACGTTTTTGTGAGAATATCAGAATAGCTCGAATATAATATTTTTTATATTAAATATATATACTCTGTTATTATCAATAGACATAATTTTTCATTTTATATACCAACAAAAACTTTAAAATAGCAACAACAATAGTAGATAAATATATGTACATGTATATAGTTGTTTATATATTAATATAGGAATCAAGAATACAAACAAAACAATTAACAAATGTATATATCAAACAGTTTTTCAATCTTGCTCCTCTGACATTGATTCTGAATCACTGATTTCATTAATCAGTGTAGTTATTTTACAATCACCATCCTTGGCTTGACTTGCACGTGCGGACATGCTTGATTTTCCACTTTTTCTTTTCCACTTTGCACTTTTGTACGCAATTGAATACCCATGCTTCTCTCTGGCTGCATCCATTCACTCACCCACGAGCCTGTTGTGCCTTTTCTTTGATGGATGTGTCGATCTCAATAAGTCGAGGTCTTATATTCTTTGATAGGAAATCCAACTCATCCTTGTAACCTATATTAAAGTGCATATAAAGCAACTATTAAAGTTCAGAAGCCAATTTTAAATTTTTCTCCCCACCCCAAGTCCTGATTCGAGATTAATGTATAAATGTATTAACCTATATGGCTAACATTTCCAATTTGTGTGTTAATATAGGTCTATTTTCTACTATAAAAATACTATCATCTCTTCTGAAAAGTGGAAACTACTGTACCTTTTTTGGGTACTCCAGCAGGGCTGCATTTAGCCATCTCAGTATCACACTTCTGTAGGGTATTGGTTGAAAAGGTGCTGACCTCTTCAAGTTTTGCAACATACTGGCAGATATTTTCATACATGGCTTTTGATGGCACATTGGATGATTTCTCTCTGACTCTGTTTTCCAAAAATGATGCTACTGCAGGGTGTTGCCTTTCTAATATTTCACACTTTCCCATAATACTTTGCGACTTGTAGTATTGATTCCACGTTGAAATCACAGGTGTTTTTGCCAATGCCAGCAAAAAAGAAATTCGTGTTCACCTTTGTTTTCTGCACCATAATTCACAGCTACAGAGGGTCTTCTCAAATTGCATCCGTTGTTCTGCCATTTGTAGAATAAATGAGTTGGAGAATATTTGAGTTGGATTGACAGGATTCTCATACCATAGAGCCTTGTACTTTCTCTTTAAGGATTCAATAGAGACGACTATGCTCCCTTGTCCATCTCGTGTCCCAAAGAAATTACTCAAAGAGTTGGGCAAGGATATGACTGTAGATGCCGAAGATGTTTTGAATGCAGCAACACTTGTTTTGGCATTACCAATTTTCGCACTTTCTTCTTCACTTCTCCAAGTAGTGATCTCACGTTGAAGTCGTCTCCATTCAAATACTGTCAACTAACATGTCAATATCCTTTTCATGAATATCCTGTAGGTGTTCAATTTGAC
>CACRXK020000516.1:0-70631 GCA_902702795.2 Paramuricea clavata
GTATGGCGTGTGTAGGACCGAGAATATATGTGAACAGCTAGCTATTCTATTGTTTTGTATTTGTAATGTATGGCGTGTGTAGGACCGAGAATATATGTGAACAGCTAGCTATTCTATTGTTTTGTATTTGTAATGTATGGCGTGTGTAGGACCGAGAATATATGTGAACAGCTAGCTATTCTATTGTTTTGTATTTGTAATGTATGGCGTGTGTAGGACCGAGAATATATGTGAACAGCTAGCTATTCTATTGTTTTGTATTTGTAATGTATGGCGTGTGTAGGACCGAGAATATATGTGAACAGCTAGCTATTCTATTGTTTTGTATTTGTAATGTATGGCGTGTGTAGGACCGAGAATATATGTGAACAGCTAGCTATTCTATTGTTTTGTATTTGTAATGTATGGCGTGTGTAGGACCGAGAATATATGTGAACAGCTAGCTATTCTATTGTTTTGTATTTGTAATGTATGGCGTGTGTAGGACCGAGAATATATGTGAACAGCTAGCTATTCTATTGTTTTGTATTTGTAATGTATGGCGTGTGTAGGACCGAGAATATATGTGAACAGCTAGCTATTCTATTGTTTTGTATTTGTAATGTATGGCGTGTGTAGGACCGAGAATATATGTGAACAGCTAGCTATTCTATTGTTTTGTATTTGTAATGTATGGCGTGTGTAGGACCGAGAATATATGTGAACAGCTAGCTATTCTATTGTTTTGTATTTGTAATGTATGGCGTGTGTAGGACCGAGAATTTGGCTACCAAATACAGATTTTTTTAGGGAATTGAATAATTTTGTGATAAATGCCGAGCAAAATCGTGCAGCTTGTGACTCGCCCGACTTTTATTGTCGAAGATTAGAAGAGTACCAACATACATGATACACTAAGCGTTTTAACAAGGAGGATTAATACGGAGTCTAGTGATTAATATTTCACGAACAAGGTTGTCGAGATTGTTGGCAGAGATGTTGCTGAATGCAGTTTCTCTACCCAGTGCTACAAGCCCAAACTGATGCCTACGCCGTCTAATAGTTCTTTCTGAAAACCTAAAATTCTTCCAATTAATTGCTCTTGCGTTTATACATGTATCCTTGGTCTTCCCACTCTATCGTTGTATTCTGACAAAAGATACTTTGATCATAAGACTCTTGCAGTAAATTCTGTGCGCAGGTCCGATCAAAGATTTCAGACAGAGCTTCAAATTGATTTCTAAGAGTATTCAAACAATTCAGGAGAACTTCTAGATTGCTTATGAGTTCTTGTTCAGTGTGGTATGACTCCGTATTACAGTAATCCTCCTTGTTAAAACACTTAGTGTATGTTGGTACTCTTCTAATCTTCGACAATAAAAGTCGGGCGAGTCACAAGCTGCATGATTTTGCTCGGCGTTTATCACAAAATTATTCAATTCCCTAAAAATATCTGTATTTGGTAGCCAAATTCTCGGTCCTACACACGCCATACATTACAAATGCAAAATAATAGAATAGTTGTTTACATATGACTATATTCACTTCCGCTTCTTGCATATTCATTTCCGCTTCCTCATGTTATATTTCAATCAACTTCCTCGTGTTTTAAATGTATGAGTCTATAGGGCCATTTATACGTGACAAAATAAGTCGCGACTTACATAAGACGCGACTTAAATAAGTGAAGTTATCGCATAAATGGTTCTCTACGGCTTTGGTCTTATTTGTTTGCTATAGCTATATTAGGGCCATTTATACGGGACAAAATAAGTCGCGTCTTACATAAGACGCGTCTTATATAAGCGGAGTTATCGCATAAATGGTTCTCTACGGCTTTATTCTTATTTACCCGCTATAGCTATAATGTTGTTTCGGTTGTTTTTGTTTGAATATGCAAGGCTAATAATTTTACGTTGTTTCAAGTTTCGGGCATGTGTAGTTAGAATTTGTGTCTAAAGTTTCTTATTTAAGACGCGACTTAAATAAGAACAGCTAAAAGTCCTGTTCTTATGTAAGACGCGTCTTATCCAAGACGCGTCTTACATAAGAATTTTGTACCTTTTATACGACAAACTCGCGTCTTATTTAAGTCGCGTCTTATGTAAGTCGCGTCTTATTTTGTCCCGTATAAATGGCCCTAATGTTGTTTTGGTTGTTTTTGTTTTAGTATGCAAGGCATTAAATTTTATGTTGTTTCAAGTTTCTGGCATGTGTAGTTAGACTTTTTGTCCAAAATTTCTTATCTAAGACGCGACTTAAATAAGAACAGCTAAAAGACCTGTTTTTATGTAAGACGCGTCTTATCCAAGACGCGTCTTACATAAGAATTTTGTACCTTTTATACGACAAACTCGCGTCTTACCTAAGTCGCGTCTTATGTAAGTCGCGTCTTATTTTGTTCCGTATAAATGGCCCTAATGTCTTAATTTTATGTGTACTTCGACATAAATGTAAAGGATTTCGTTTTCGATTTATCTCTATTAACTATGATTTATGTTTTGCTTTTCATTGTACAGCTCATAACATTATTAATATGATTGCGCGTGGCCAAGTTTTATGGCACGTAAGATCGATTTACGGATTTCTGATATTTTGTCCGTAAAAAAACTTCATAATCGCGTTAAAAGAGTTATTTTTCAGGCCAGTGACATGGCCAAAAGACTTCGATTATAGAGTTATCCCTAGAACTGAGGATTTTAGAAAGCGTTATCTGTACTTTCTCAAAGTTGTAGACAATATATGTTGTTTACGTCCAACACGCATAAGTTTACATAACTCAAAAAGATTCGAGCAAATTAAACCAGTCTTTTGTTAAAATGAAGACTGGTTAATAGAAATTGGTCCTTTTGAGTGACACAATCGTGTATCGTCATCGATCCGTGTCGTTGAACAATGAAAAATTTGTCGTGAAATTATTGAAGATAAAAATAATAGCATTTTGCGAGAAACTGCAGGTCTACGGAGCGGGAACTTTTCTGATTGGAACTCAGCGTGCTTGAAAGTGTTAGTTTCCGTAAACATATTTCAGATCTAAGACATGCATGCTTAATGAAAGTGAACGATATCGGGTCACAACCAGAGGCGCCGGAATATCGATAATTGGGGGGGGGGGCAGGTATTCATATATTCGTGTTCTGCCCAATTAATTTCTTTTGAAATCGATTGTTTTTACAGTCTGTGAACACGAATATATGAATATCTGCCCCCGCTATTATCGATATTCCGGCGCCTCTGGTCACAACACGTACACGGACTATATCGTCATAGCATGGTGAATGAGTTGTTGCATGCCGGAAGAGTCTAATGCAGTCAAACATAAATAATAACTTAATGTCAGTTCTCGAGGGAAATAGTTTGTTTTGTTTTCCCAAGACGAAGTCGAAGGAAACATTGAGGGAACAGACATTAAGCATTTTGTTATATAGCGACGAACAAAAATCAACATTCAACAACATTCATACAACAATTGTATATTTTCTTGACAAAAACTTTATAGTGTAAACGAGTTTAAAATCAAAAGAACCTACTTAGGGACCGGTTATTAATAATGGGTGGGTGATAAATACCAAATATTGAATATTTTTAAGACGGCCGCCTCCAAATCGTAAGACCTTTATTTTCAAGACGTCCCCACCTTCATCTAGAAAACTTAGGACCCTCTCTCCCTCCAACGTTTAGTTCATTACATTTTTTGGTCTAAAATAAGTAATGGGACAAGTACTGGGGACCAGTGTTCAAAATGGTTGTTATTTATTCCTATTCCTATGGTGAACTGCATATGCGTAATAAACTATGGCAACTATGATTATAGGAACTAAAAAAGGTTTAAATATTTTGAAAATTAGTAGGAAAGTATTAAAAAATGTACTGTTGTTACATATTTTTCAGTTTGAGGCCGCCCTCAATTCAGGCAAAAATTGTTCAAGCTGCCCCCCTTTCTGACCCACTGCCCCCTCCCGTTATTAATGACCTGTCCCTTAAACGGTTTCAGCAGCATATCCTGTTGCCTCGACTTCCTCTCGGGAAATAATAAGAGTCTAACGCAGTCAAATATAAATAATATACACTTAATGTCTGTTCTCGAGGGAAATAGTTTGTTTTGTTTTCCCGAGAGTCTCAGGGAGCAGATATTAAGTGTATAATATAGCCACAATGCGGATTTACTTTCTCATTCAATACAGCAAATACAGCAATAAGGAGCTCCTTTAGCCGGGATGACGTCAAATTCACGCTTATGGGTGCACTTTGACCTGTAGAATCATTTCTGGCATTTCCAGAGTCACGCGATACAAGCGTCGCATTGTTTTGACGGTTTTTCCTCGTATTTCCGGTTTGGATTATTGCAAATTCGGAGCAGAAATGTAATATTCAGCAGTAAAAGTCACACTTTAAAGATATAATCATGAAAATAACACTATACATGTTATTTTTAACTGCTTAATTCATTAGGAGTATCAGAATGAGCATGCGACTCAAGGGGCCAAAGTTATGTTCGGCGAAAGATATGTCTATATGTTCAGTATAATTTGTTAGTAATATTGCGTAATTTGATCATATACGAGCTCGCTTGACTTCCAAAGCTCATAAATCGCTACAATGTAGCCATTGACTAAAACTATCGTTATAAACTAGTATATATTTTTACACTGAATCGAATGGTGGTATTTTCATCTACATAACGTTTACTGAACCGGAGATATGAACGAAACATACTTAGTACGTGCACGTACTAAGTTTAATGGCCGTGCTTTAAAAGAGTTAAATTAAAATAAAAATATCCGCAATGTGGAAGTAGTATAGGGAATAGGGGTTCTGGAGCGGGTGGAGCACTAGAGCTCCATCCATTACGTCATCAGGATATCATTTCATATCAATTACACACGCTTATAGTATTTTAAACGAGGGTAAACCATAATTGCACTCCCTTTTAACAAAAATTTGTGTATCAGTGTCCCGAAACGCGTTTATACCATTATTCCCATATGTTTAGTATTTTATTCATTAACGTGGTATTTCATAATTAATCGAATAATAGTTGAAAACAGAACAACTCAGGTTTAACCATAATGATGAGGGAGGGAATAAACCATGACGACTTTTATAACAGTTATTAAAAATGGCCCGGGGGACCTCTTCTATGGCCCGATGGCCCGATTCTCTAAGTAGGTCCACTTTCCTCAGGCTCAGGAACCACCTCCACCCAACTATAACCTCCCTCCACCACCATTAGCAGTATACACTACAGCCCAGTTTCTTCAAAATCCAAAGAAAACATAAAGGACAATAGAAGGAGAGTGTGAAAAAGTGTATTTAAATTCATCATATTACAAAGTTTTATTAGATTATCTTAGAGCACAATTGTATAACACCATTCTTATATCCCCACCATATGTGAGATACACAACTTATTTGTTAATTTTATAGTGTCCATGAGCTAATGTGCTAACACCGTCATCGAATAACAAGTTTATAAACATCACTCGCAATGAACGTGATTCTCTCCTCCGTTAAGCCACATAGTAGATACGATACAGGTTCGACACAGAATAAACACTTCCTGAAGTCCGTAATAACCAATCAGTCACGAAATAGTTTACAGCCAATCAGCGATGGGCTTAAATGACAATGACGCAATGTTTCTCTGTGATATCTATCATTAGTATCGCCCCATGTGAGGTAATCCAGATTCCACATCTTGGATTCCGGATTCCAGAACTGTAGTGGATTCCGGATTTCAATTTATTATTTTGTGTATTCCAAAGCCAATAAATAAACTTTCAGTTCCCAGTGCGCCTGTTACTGTATATATTATCAAAGACGTTTTGATAATAAAAGATATAGCTTCAAATAAGTACATCAAAATTATATATCGACACTCTGTAGTGCAACTAACATTGTTTTTTTTTTCGCGGCAAGGCCCTCTTCAGGAACCTTTCTAAGAAGTTAATTGCGGTGTCAACGATGCGAACGAACAACGATTTTTAACTTCTGGGAAATTATTTTTGATTACCCCAAAATTTCACGCGTGTCTTGGTTTACTTGTTCTTGACACTTATTGTTCTGGTAAAATCAGTACATAACAAAATTACAATGAATACATTTTTTCTGCAATAAAATTACGAAAAATCGCGCCGAGTAGATGCCTGGTTGTTTCACTATCTATCAACGAAGAGACATATGGCGAGTAGCTTAGCCTAGTAACAATAAATGAGATAAATCTACTATTTAATCTATATGTAGACTACCAAACTTTCATGATCCAGAAAATGTGTCACAGCTTTGCTACTCAGTTATTATTCTTGGCCACTGATACTGCATTTGTAACAGAAATCTACTCAAAACTATGTAAAACGTGTAACGGAATATCCTCTAAGTGGTGTTGTAACAATCCAGTGCAGTTTGTATTAATCAGACATAGGATCAGTAACAATTACTTTAATTACAATATTTCGAAGTATAGCCTTCTCTTTAGGTAAGCAACGCAACTGCATGTAAAGGTACGAAAACTTTAACTTTAAACACTTTAAACTTTAATGCATGTCAAACAACTACACATCTTAAAAACATGGAGCCATACTTCGAATTACTAACTAATCCCTGTGGCTTATTATGACTAAACCTGTGGTTTAAAGCACGATCATGGGTTTTACGTTGGTGGAGTAACTTCCGTGTACATCAAATAACTTATCTTACAGAGCCTGGCCAGTCCTCTCCTGTGCTTCGACACTCATTCAAATACTCTGGCCTTACCCGCTCTCCTCAGTAAAAACTAACAGTTAGGCATTAAATTCGCTAACATGGGCGTACCGGGCGGGGGTGGAGGGAGGGGGGGTGTGGGTGGAGTGGGCGGCAGTCCCCCAGTTTGCTGGGCAAACAAAGCCAGTCGGGCAATAATCGCTTCACAGTCGGGCAATATTAGATTATTATAAAAATAAATGGGACATATTCTATCCATTTTGTGGGAAATTCTGTCAATTTTGTGGGAAATATGCTATCTATCGTAATCACTCCCCCCCTCCCCCGTCGACAACAATTTTGGAAAGTTTCTCCGGAAAGTTTCCAGTCTCTCTTTTTTTTTGACACCGCGGGCACAATCCGAAAAAGTCGGGAAAATTTCTTTCCACCCCCCTAATTTTTTCCTTCCCGTACGCCCATGTTAGCTAACCTGAATATCGGATTAACCTTAATGTTCACCTTTTAAAATAAATACTGTCTGAATAAAACTGTCATCAATCAATTCAAACACTGGATTACACAAACATGGAAATGTTTCTATCCCTCAAATACTGTAATGCATAGGGATAAAATGAATAATTATTGCAGAAACATGTATCACTATAGCTGAGAAGGAAACGCGTTGTTCTTCCAGACAGGCTGACACCCGGAAATCTTGGGGGAAGTGCGGCAAGTTTAACACTTCCCCCATCTCTTCTTCCATCTCTTCTTCCACATGCTATTGCTCCTCGTCTCCCGTTTCCTCATATCCGTTAGCAATGCGTGTTAGTTGAATGTTCTCCTCCAAAGAGACTAGAAACTGTTCGCGTTGAAACAAAATCCCGCGGGAGTCGACCATGATACACTTCGGGGAGTTCTTGTCACAGGTATCACCCATAGATATCTTATATACACTAGATAGCGCATCTCTTTAAGTAAAATTGAAGCTAAGAATATTCCAGCGGTTACCCCCATTTGAATAGATGGCGGCCATGTTGAAGTTTCCCACTAGCTAATAAACGCTTAAAGGGGGAGTATCATCCCAAATCATGTTCGATTTTAAACGGGTAAGAGACAGTAATGACATTTACTTACCCGAATATGAAAATAAAATGAATCAGTTTGATTTTTAATTCTCTTAAGAACTGTCCAAAAACAAAATATTTTACGAAAAATTTGTCCGCCATTAAGTTATTAGGGCCTGCAAAATCCGACCTGCGGTTAAGCGCTGTGACGTCATCTACTCAACATCTTGTATTGAATTTCATATTTGTAATAAAACAATACTATATGTATGCTTTTATAATCGTTTATATTTGTATCGTACAAATCACAAAATGTCGTCCAATTCTGAATCAGATTCTGATTCGGGTACAAGGAATGGCGAGAGCGATATTGACTTTGCTCAAGAAGATCTGGAAGAAGTATTTAACAACGATATGGAGCCGCTAGCTACAGAAGACGAAGCCAGGGTTTATGCAGAACAGGTCACACTCGAGGAACAGCAACAACAAGAGTTGATGCGGCGCTTTAGCGGCGAGGTTTCACTAGATTCTTGGTAAGTAAGTTGGTCAATAACGAGATTATATTATAATACTTTACACAATAGCAATAAAATAACTTTAGGAACCCATTCTAATCTAAATATGTATTAAACATAAATGCAATCTTATACTGTAATGCCATATTTTATATACATGCAGCAAGGACAATTTGCTGCAACTTGCAAAGCAATTTCGAAGATAGAGCTATGCTATCTCAAAAGTAGCCGCATGGAAAGGGTATCACTTTCTTTATATAACATAATATACTAAAACTGTCTGTACTAGTGTAGGTAGTACCAATGTGAAAATGCTGTGCTGAGTGGTTATATTAATTACTATCTTAAATTAAAAAACAAGTAGAAACTCAACGTTTCGAGCGAAGGCCCTTCGTCAAGAGTTAGTAGCAGGACGGAGGGCCTTCACTTGAAGCGTTGAGTTTCTGCTTGTTTATATAACATACTCTTGAGAAATGAAAAATAAAAGAAATATTTGCAGTGATAGTAAACTGTGTGTCAGAAATTGTTGCAAGTTGCAGCAAAAAGTGCCTCGTGTCATGCACTTGTCACTGGAAATCCCCACCCTGGGGAAGCATGGGGATTAGACAAAATGGAAAAAATCAAACAAAATGCCCCACTCTATGGGGGGGGGGGGCAAATATTTATTCTAATCCCCTACTAAAGGTCTTATTAAACCTGCCGACAAAGAGTTTAAAATACATTGCTATTGGCTTTTTTCAAATGGAATGTTGCTGAATTACAAAACTGTAAATAATCAATGAGAAGAAAAAAATTGGAAAAACGCACTTTCAAATCCTTCACCCCAAATGATCAGACGCTTGAGCCCAGTCTCCCTCATTTTTGGATGTTGACAAAACTGATCTAATCTCCCACCCCCTGGGGCACAAATGAAAATCTAAACCCAAATTTGATCCCTCACCCATGTCCCATGTTTTCCCAGGGTGGTGGGAGTTTCCAGTGACAAGTGCATATTAAAGAAATATTTTCATTTACTGCAGTATATACTTGACTGAAATGTTAAATTGTTCAATTTGCCAACATTTGCTAAAACTTTCAACTACATGACCACACCTCTTTGTGTCTTGTAGGTGCAAGTGTTCTTTTTGCTCCCTGAACCATGTCGTGAACATGGAAGAATGCCGTTGCTGTACTGAAATGGAAGAATTCATGCAAAAAGTAAGCAGCTATTCCCCAGACAATTCAGAACAGGGTAATTGTGTTACAGAACACTCTGGTTTTGACGAAGTGTGTTTAAAGCAATGGGTACTTGAGGTTGCGGGAATTAGTTTGAAAAATAAAAATTGAAAGCGATACACAACACTTCTTAATCAAGGAAGGACAAGCAAGTATGAGTTTTGTAGAGCTGTATCATATAGGCAATTTATTCGTTTTGTTTATGGTTATAGATAAGATAAGATAAGATAAAGATTTATTAGCCACCAATACCATTTACAATATTTCAGATTTCTAATATACTGCTACTGTTTATATAATGGTAATTTATGTTGTTATATTTACAGTGGTTATATTAGTGGCAAGGAGTTATCCAGAAACCATAAGGCTTATAAATTGGATATCTCCTTGAAGCTTTTCAAAGTATATATATCAAAAGTATTTTGTTAAAACAATTGCGACAGCTAGTGAACACAGTTATATGGCTTAACATTGAAGTAAATATTTTCGTATTCTATTCCTGAAGTAATTTAACGTCCCTGCATTCTTAACGGTGTCAGGGAGCGAATTCCACAGTTTTGGACCTCGTGAAAGCATAGTAAATTGTTTTATATTAGTTCTACATGCATGTGAACGATATGTGTCAGCGTTTCTAGTATTATAATTATGAAACTGGTTGCTGGTGCTAAATAAGTTAAGAAAGGGGGGTGGAAGTAATTTGTTATGGTAGGAATACATGAATATACCTGTACAAAAGGAATTAATCTTATTGATATCAAGTATTTTCAATTTTTTAAAAAGCGGAGCAGTATGAGCCAAAAAGCTCGAACTAGTCAATAATCTAACTATTCGCTTTTGTAGAATTTGTAACCGTTTTAAGTTAGAAACATATGTAGACGACCATATTGTGTTGCAGTAGATAAGATATGGATAGATTAAGGTATAATATAACGACAATTTAGTACTTTTCGACAAGTTGAAACGAGCTCTGTATATTACACCGATAGACTTAGAAACTTTTTTGCATACGTAATTTATATGAGGTTTCCATGAGAGATTTTCATCTAAAAGGACCCCAAGAAATTTGATCTGTTTCTTTTGTGTGATTAATCTGTCATCAAGAAGAAGGAGAATTTCATACTTGGATTTCTTTTGGGTTGGTTGAAAAATGATGTAGTTGGTTTTATCAATATTGACAGAGAGTTTGTTAGCTTTCATCCATGTACTAATATTTAGTAATGCCTCATTTAATACTGTAGCTAATACTATGGGATCGGAGCTAGCATAACAAATGCTGGTGTCATCTGCAAATAATAGTGGTTTGACTAAATGTGAGGCATTTGGAAGATCGTTAATATAACGGATGAAAAAGAGTGGGCCCAATATTGACCCTTGGGGTACACCACATTGTATGGCTATTCGAGCAGAAGAAAATTTGTTATATTGAACAAATTGTGTTCGGTTATTGAAATAGCTCTTTACCCAATTTAATGCCACTCCACGAATCCCATATCTCAAGCTTAGAAAATAGTATATCATGGTTTAAGGTATCAAATGCTTTAGACAGATCTAAGAAAACACTTGCTGTTATTTCTTTTTGATCAATAGCAGTTGCAATTTTATTTATCAGGTGAGTAAGAGCAAGATTGGTTGAGTGGTTAGTTCGAAAACCAAACTGGTGACAGTAATAAATTTCAAGTTTATTAGTAAATTCTACCAAACGATTATACATGACCCTTTCATAGATTTTTAAAAAACTTTTGGTCTGTAATTTGTGAATGTATCTACCTCACCAGCTTTATAAATAGGAATTATTTTAGCTACTTTTAACTTATCTGGGAATAACCCTGCCTCAAGTGAAGAATTAATTACCAGCATTAATGGTTCAGATATTAATTCAAACGATTTTTTTATGATATGTATAGGTAGGTTGTCGTGGCCAGGTGCTTTTCCATTTTTAAACGACATACATATCTCTCTCAGTTCATTAACAGTTGTAGGTTTAAGGAATATGGTTTCACTAATAGTAGGGCCTAAAAACTCATGAAATGAACGATTTGTTGGGGGAATCTTACGCGCAAGGGATGGGCCAATTTCAGAAAAATATTTACAAAAATCATTGGCAATTTTAGAGGGTTCATTGATAGTCATGTTATTTGATCGAAAAGATGACGGTAGTGAGGGCTTTTTACGTTTTAGGTTAGTGACTTCATTTATTAATTTCCATGTTGTTTTCAAATCACTTTTAGCTAATTCAATTTTTTTATCATAGTAAGTTTTCTTTGACATTCTAATTAGGTGATTCAATTTACTTTTGTATCTCTTATATTGAGAGTCACGTACAGGGGTAGGGTTTGCGAGATATTTTTTGTATAATTTATTCTTTTTTTTAACGGAAGTCAGCAAACCTTTAGTAATCCATGGTGATTTTGATTTCCTACAAGAATTCAACTTAGATATTTTTAAGGGAAAACAATCCTCAAAATGCCTATAATATTCTTCGGCAAAAACATCGTAAAGTCTATTTGGATGATCCTGCCCTATCAAGACCCAAGTCCATTCGACCTGTGATAATTTAGTTTGAAACTTGATAATATTTAAATCATTGTAACCCCGAGTATAATATGTGGTTTCATTATTTGGTTTCTCAAATTTAGTACTAGATAATGCAAACACAGGTAGGTGGTCCGACAAGTCGTTCAGAATAATTCCATTTACAATATTTTGTGTAAAACAATTCGTAAATATGTTATCAATTAGTGTTGCTGAATGAGAAGTTAGCCGAGTTGGCTTATTAATAAGAGGAATAAACATATGTGAAAATAATGAGTCTATAAATTCTTGTGTATACGCATGATGATCACAATGAAGTAAGTCCAAATTAAAATCTCCCATTATGTAGCATTGTTTGTTGTCTTTGGAAATAATAGAAAGGATTTTATTAAAGTCTTCAATAAATGAGACAAGGTTTTGGTTGGGTGGGCGGTAAACAGTTCCTGCAATAATGTTTTTCCCAAGAGGGTTTGAAATTTCAACAAACAGAGACTCAATTACTTCAGGATTAGAAATATTACAGTCTTGAATTAATTTGTACTGAAAATAATCACCTATAGATAAAGACCTACACCACCGCCTGTTTTACCTCGGCGATGATTACTAATGAAGTTATAACCAGGCAGATTTACCATATTAAAAGTATCATCGTTTATCCAGGTTTCAGATACTCCAATTACAGAAAATGAGTCGAGCAAATTTGTGGTTAAAACTCTAAACCTATCAAAATTGCCAATGAGACCTCGACAATTTATATGCAAAAAAGACATTCCCGAATTACATGGTTTATCCGTTACAAGTTCATTAACTTCACTTTCAATCATGTACCTACTATTAGATGGCATTAGTTCGTTAAAGTTTAAATCTGGGTCAAGATTAGATATAAATGAGTTCTCTAAAGTAGAAGGCAGATATTCAATTGGATTGAATATTAAAGATTCTAAACGATCTAAGTCAAAATTTAATGGACCATCTTCAAACTCATAAAATACTGCATTAAAGGCGGTATCATCCAGGTGATTAAATGGCAGAGGTGACTCACTTTCAAACAAAAAATTGTTAACAGCCATTATTAAATATAATTATACTTATCTTCAAAAAGAAGATAGTTATGAACTTTGTTCTTGAGATAACAATTGAGCAAGATCCTCTCGTTTTGTTAGCTTGATAACAACATCACCCTCGGATTTGCGCAAACAAATGGCTTTATTTCTAACCCAGCAAAACTTGAAGTTATTCTCACGTTTGTATTTGTTCGCCTCAAACAAGAGTTCCTGTAGACGTGGGGGTAGATGTTCATAGATACTAAGATAATTAAGTTGCACTTCTGAGGAGAAACCAAGTTGTTGTGGTTGAACGTTGCTAGTTTTCTTTCTGAGAGCAAGAACCCTTTCCTTAGCCAAGCGACGGACGAATTTACAGATTATTGCACTCGGCCGATTTGATTGCCTTCTCGCAAGGACTCGATGTGAAATGTCTATGTCCTGTTCTGTAACTTCAGCTCCGATCGCGGCGAACAAATTCAAACACAATTTCGTTGTGTTTTCGGCTGATTCATTCTCACATTGCTGTGGCATGCCGACGATTTTCAGATTATATTGATAGCTATAGTCCTCCATTGGTTCAACGGAGGTCGTAATAGCTTCGCATTTTTTAGATATCATGCTAACTTGCTTTTTCATATCTTTGAGATCTTGAATCACGTTGTTTTTAAACACAATAATATCATCGTATTGTGCGCTTATGAATTCGATAGACTTACTTTTATCGGCTGCTTCAGACCGATTAGTTGCATGGTTGACTTCTTGTCCGGTAAGAGAATCGGCCATGCTGTCTTTATTCTTTGACACTTCGTTTGTAATTTTATCCAGCCTTTCTTCTAGTGCCGTGATCTCGCTTCTTAGTGCTTGGTTCTCTTTCCGAAGCTTAGCAGTTGCCATAAAAATAATATTAGGTAGTTGTATGATGTGAATAAGTAGTGAATTTATATATCTTAATATATAAAATTTTAGCGGAGCACAAAATACACGTCTGCCCTGCACGAGCACATTACGGATCGTGTACAAAATAGGTCCAAAAGGTGCACAAATCCTGGGCACTAGTCTGAAAACACGTTTTCAAAAACTCATAACTCAAGAAGAACTTGAAAAATCAAGGTAACCGTAAGCTTTCTAATGATGCAAGTTATTTTTTCTACAAATGAACCTGACTTGAATTGCACGTTTTTAACAATACAGGAATTTAATAGGAAAATCGAAGAAAAACTTGTTGGCAGGACAGGAGCCGGGCACAAGAAACTTGAGTGCCGCCAACATACAGAAATGTACTTACCAGTCTCAAAGACACAAGATGAAGGCAAAATAGAATTGTCCCTCGATATGGTGAGTTTTCATTCATTTTTTCCTTTATCTGTCTGACTATATATGTAGTTCTTACCACTTTGACGCTTGTTCTAAAGCGTATTCACTCTCCAGCCGTCTGCCCCAGGATGAATAAAGATCGAGTAATAATGGATCTGAGGGCAACAGACGTACCTTGGCCAAAGCAATGGCTTCCCTGTAAATCAAATAATTAACTTTTCTGAAGCTAGAAGTACAATGCACATGCGCTTTTAATAACAAAATTGACGAGTTTTACTCTCTGCATGGGAACAAACCATGCAAACTAAACTAAACTAAACTAAACTAAACTAAACTAAACTAAAAACTATAAACTATAAACTAAACTAAACTAAACTATAACCTAAACTAAACCAAACCATATGCAGCCCAGCAAATAGATGTATATTCACTTATAAAGTTCATCTGACTTTGCTATCAATAGCTCATCATGTATGCAGATTCGGATGTTTACGTTATTGTATTATATCCCAAAGCTGGCAACTTTTTGCCAAAATACAGTTACACAAAAATAACGCAAATTTCTATAATACAAACCACTTTGGATATATTTTCTAAATTTATTAAAACTTTTTAGAGTTGAAAAAAGTCTATAAGTATTTAAATTTCTTCAATAAAAAGTGTATTTCTATCGACATTTTGCTGTAGATAGGCGGGATGCAAATTGCTCGACAAACGTCATTATCGGAAAAACCATATCGGCTTATTGGCTCCTGAAAATCGGAAATTTCCAAAGAAAGTTCATTGACTGCAGTATATTATATTCGGAATTTTCCGATTGAAAAAGTTCTAAAATTGTATATAAATTTTCGTTCTACGAAAATTCCATCTACAAATATCTCATCTTAAAAGATTTCAAGCATCTAATGCCAAATTCAATGTTATTACGTGAGCACTACGCTAAAGCTTGTGTGCTGTATCAGTATGAAAATTAGAGTTTACTAATTGATATGCCAGATCATGCAAAGTAGTTGATGTCTGCATGTAGTGCGCATCCGGACAGTTTACTGGATTTCATTGAAATAATATTAAAAGAGTGTCTAAACTAGTGTCGTTATCGTACCTGTACATCCCAGCTGTTTTAAACATCCCGATGGCCTCATACACCTTGTGACATGCCAGATAATACACAGCAGCTCTGTGAAGGAATCCTTGACAGACAAGCTGCTCAGCAAATGCTTCTGTAACAGTCAAACGAACCTGTTCTCCAGCTAAACAAATATATAATTATTTTATGAATTATTATATATTTGAAACATAAAAATCAACGAGCTTGACCAAAGTATGTGAACAACGGCAACAATGCTGTTATTCATTCATTGCTATAAGTTTATCACCTAAATCGTGTTAACAAGTTGCTGAATTAAAGGTTGATAACAAGTCTTATAAACTCAACAACCATCATTGTTATTCTGTGCCTGGAACAATCTTGTAACAAGTTAGCATGCAGCAGGCATGTACTAGCGTGTAGAACATGGCGCGTGTAGAACATGGCGTCAACATGCTTACCTAAATGACTGATTGCAACTAGCCAATCAGAGAGCTGCTTTTTCTCAACTGCAAGCTCCAGTGCTTTTCCAATATTTCCTTTCCAGATTTCCAATTGTAGTTGATAATCTGTGTTTCCACTTTCCGCATGGTGAATTCCTGCGGAAATTTTATACATTAATTTAACTTTGAATTTGCTAACGCTCACTAACACTCATGTATAATACTAAGAAGTCTGACCTTCTTCAGAAAGCATATTAAATGCAGCTTTTCTGTCCGCAAATAAACCAATATTGACGTTCTCACCAGATATGTGTAGCGCATCTTCAGGATAACCTAGTAAATACAAGTTAGGCAAGAGTGAAGAATTAACATTTCAATGTTTTGTAGGAAAGCGTGAAAGTATAAGTAATATATGAGCGGGGTGGTGCTGTATCAGATATACAGACTCGATGCGAAGGCGAGAGGCTGCATGTATGATTTATATAAAAAAGAAGTGATCATGATTTTAACTGACAAAATCCAGGAAAAAATTTATTCAAATCAGGAGAATTTTGTATAACATCTTATTAGGCTAATTAAACATCCATTTCTTTCGAGTTTTATAATTACATTCGTGCATGTGAAAGGTCTATTAGCACAATTGTGGCTATTTTTATGAAGGTCACGAACGAAGTTCTAAGATATACTTGTTGACAGTGTCGTAAGATCAAAGTATAGATTTCTTACATGACCCAATACCACAATAACGGACACTACAGGGGAGGGCGAAAAAAGAGAAACTACCCCAATTTTTTCCAATCTTTGAATGACTTAGATTTGAATGTTATAGATAGATTTATTACGAAATTCACATCGAAGCCCAACGCAGAATTGCGTGATTTACAAATCAGTTCAAAACATTTAATAAACGGTTAGAAAAGTCAATAGATCTAATGAGTCTATCATTAAATTAAGTTAAATATACGAATTTATGTATAGTTAAAATGTTCAATAGTTCAACACCGAAAAGGTAACGATATAGCCTAGGAAGAAATGTTTTGTAACATGTATTAGTATAACTGTGTCAAAGTTCTAAAAAAATCTTTTGGCCCTAAAATTGCAAGTTTCTTCATGCCTGGAAGGTAACAAATGGGGAAGCTTAAGTGATGAATCGTCCATGATATATTGAACGATTTCTAACACATGTCTTCGCGTCTTTGGGAAAGGTTAAAGTGGTCCAAGATTTTTTAATAAGACTGCCCTGGTAAGATAATTCGATTGTAACAATAGTTGTTAGAACCGTGAAAGCATTGTCAGATTCTCATTTGAGCAAATTTGCAAAAGATTCTAAGGTCTGCGATTCGCAGCAACAACAGATCATCCAAAATTGGCAATATTTTGTTAATGGTGTACCAACCTGTAGTGTTTGTTAACAATTTCGCGATATTGACACATTCCTGACTGGTAATACTCCTGGTTTTGTTATCACCTGAGGCAGATAAAGGAAACATAGATTTTCCTTTCTTTCTCTTCTTCTTAGTGTCAACCGAGGTTCCTTGTAAGTAAAACATAAAAGATTATAAAAAAACTCATCATTTTTGGATCTAATAAGTTTATTGCGCTGCATGTGGTCTTGGAAGTAAACAAGGTGGGGCAACAAATGTGAAATAAAGAAGTTTGATTTAGCTTTATCGAAACACAACTAAGATTATTTATAATTTCGCAGTTTTCGATTCATGGCCGGATCTTTGTCAGTGCAATTCCTTATACTTTGCGAATTAATCGTGATATTTTTACAAAACAACTGAACAAATTTTACGAACTGCAGAAACACTGTATGGCCCACTTCACAGAATTTAGTATCAAAAAGAATTAGAGAACTTAATCACGTGACGTACTTGGAGCCAAAGGCGTTACGCCATATTCTTTGAACAAATTAGTCCCTATATTGCTGACCTTTCTATGACTAAGACTACGTTTACACTAGAGCAAAACTTTCCGGATTTGTAAAAGTTACGGATCCGTGAAGCGTTTACACTACACAGCGATGGTCAATATAAAGTAAATAATTTTAACCCTCTTAGTGATATTATGCGATGTTTTGACCTTGTTTGGCGGCTGCATTTAATATAGCAATAAATTTGGAAAACATACACTGGAACAAATTGATTCAGATTCTTTACGGAAAGCCGTAAACGGCTTTAGCCGTAAACGGCTGTAAACGGCTGTTTCCGGATACGGCCCACAAACTTTTCCGGATTCAAAGTTTCCGGACACGGGCGGCACGAGAAGATTTACTATCGGATTCGTCGCTGCGTGTGTAAACGGCAACATGAATCCGGTACTAAAACGGGGTGTGAAGCTTTCTTTTCAAGCATTTTGTAATTATAAATTTATTTTCTACAGAAATATCAGAACAAAGCCGGTCCGAGCACATTTTTCGGACAAATAGCACATTCTACAAAAAACATAACACAATAAATACCGCCCCAAAACGACGTGTATAAAAGGTTTACAACATATGTGAACAACAATGCGTCGCTCTTGATATTTTTTGAGGTTTTTTAACCATATTTCAACACAATTCGGCAAATGTACTTACCAAGACCGCGCAAAAAAGGCCTGGAACGAGGTTGTAAAGCTGTCTTGGGAAAGGTCTTTTTAATTTGATGTTTTAATCCCATATATTAATGACAACTTTCAATCATATCACGAGAACATCTTATCGTAACAGTTAAACAACACTATATATATTTCACGACAAAACGCGTACGTCGCCTGTTAAAACTTTGAAGGTTGTCTTAATTTATAACCCCACGAAAAAATGCACGAAAAAATGTATGAATTATCGCAAATGCACAAAAAGATATGAATTATCGCAGAAGAAGGATAAAACGAACATATCAGTAGTTGCTTTGCAGGTACTATATATAAGGCTACAAGGTAAGTACTATATATATGCAGGTACTATATATAAGGCTACAAGGAAACATTACCTTTCGAACTAACTAATGGTTCATGTGCAACACTGACATAGTCTTCAATTTTTTCTGCTCCAGATTTATCGAACTGCAAGCTAGTACTTTTACGAATATCAGTACAGGACTTCGATAGTGCTGGGTGTTGAAGATCTTCCTGCTCTGTATAACGCTTGAGAGGAACTTTTTCATCACACATTATTTCATTCCCCATTGATTGTTTTTCTTCCAACAAAGGTGCGGTTGACTCGGCAGTCATGTGCTCAACGTTTTTTTTCCGATTGGCAGTTGATGCAGCCTTTTTCTTCTTGTTTTTTGATTTCGAATGTTTCTGGACTATTTAAGTTATAAAAAGATCTGAATAATTTAAATTTTAAAAAGATCGTCAGAGCAAGCGCCTTTCACCTCTGAGGTCGTGGGTTTGATTCTCGCTACGGACTCGTGTGAAAAGAGTCTGTCAACGCTCTGCCGAAAGTCGTGAGTTTTCTCCAGGCGCTCCGGTTTCCTCCCACAGGGAAAGTCGACAGGGTGGGTTAGGGAAAAACATAGTTATGAAAGTAATATCACAACTGCAGTAAAGATAAATAGTCTAGGCAACTAAGTAATATAAGTAAGCATAATACTTGTTATATACACCTCATTAAATTCTGGTCATTTAATTGGCTGATTATGATCACGTTATATGGAATTAAAATTCCCATTTTGTTACCGTGCAATAGTACAAAAATTATTGAACACTCAGCCGTGCAATAGTTTTTTCAACGGTAGAGTTTATTTAAATTCAATCATTCAAAATCCTATTCGTATCGTAATCGTAGCTCATTTGACTATAATTTTCATACTGAGACCGATGGAATTAAATTCAAATACATATAACCGTGCGAAACAAAATGGCGGGGTGTAAAAATACAATATTTTTACGATAACTTCTACGATATGTTTTATGATAAATGAGCGCCATTATCCTATTAATTCTTCACTAAAACGTTTGTTGGGACCTTTTGTTGGATTTTAATTATTTTTTATAACAAGGTATAGTATTTGTTTTGTATTTAATTCACTTAAAAATTCGATTAGATTGATCTCTTTTCAGTATTTTGGTGTCATACAAAACAAATAATGAATGTTTTCATTCGTTCAATAGCAAAAATATTTATATTCGGTGAAAGAAGGAATTTTCTATTCCACTCAGCTGTCACCTCGAGGAATGGAAAATTCCATCTTTCGCCTCATGAAAATATTTTTACCATTGTACTCATAAATATTCATTATTTGTATAATGTAATCGGTCACTGAAAAAGCCCGATGGGAAATGAGCTGAATGTATGTATCTGAATGGGTCTTTCTGTTTGAGTGTTGTCCTCATCAATTATTCAAGATGTTATAAAATGACCACTACATGTAACTTCAAATTTCTTTTAAAGTAACGTTGCATACCTTTCCCTCGAAACTACACATAATATTCGGACCAAGCATGGCAAAATACAAATACTTGTACCTTCTATTGGAGGTTCTTTAAAGACTTGTTGTGATATTCTCCAAGGGCGAACAGTAAAATCATCACTACCACTGAATAACACATCAGGGTCCATTAAACTCCAAGCCACTGTCATCACTCGACCACTGTGACCTCTGTAATTTACCAATGGTTCACCTTTCACGACATCCCATACCTGTAGGAATCCATGCAAAAGCTTGTTCAGACCAAGGCAAATGAGTCTGGTAAGAAATCCATATTGATGGTAAATACCGTAGTTTGCATCTAAGATTTGATTTGATTCAATAACTTTGTTGCATTAAAAAAAATTTACATAAATGTATCTATATATACAAGACTAAAACTATTTAAAGGGGCAGTATGATCAAAATTTTTATTTTCTTAAACGAAAGTGCTCGTAAAACTGTATGATCTTGTTTTGAAGATTTTTGTTCCCATGCTTAGTTCTTGAGATATTTCATTTTGTTTGTAACCATGTGACGTCATTTACATTTTACGAGCACTTTCGTTTAAACTTTGGTTTAAGAGAATAAAAATTTTGATCATACTGCCCCTATAATTAAAGCAACTGGCCCAATTGATGATTCCCCTTATTACGTTTTCGTAGCGCTTTGCATTGTGGTTATAATGGTATCACTGATATTCAAGACCCGTGCAAGAACTTTTAAGAAAAGGTAGGGTCAGGTGCGCGATAGCCAACAGCAAAATATTCGCGAAAACATTCAATATTTTCATTCAAGGCCGCTATTTTTATCAGTGATATCACTATAACCACAATGCAAAGCGCTACGAAAACGTAATAAGGGGAATCATCAATTGAGCATAACTACCAATTTAAAACGTACATGTAAATAAAGTATATAAAAAAAACCATTTATTACTGCAGACTAAAGAACAATAGTAAATACAAACTATTTATGTGGGAGTTCGTAAGCATTAAGTTCACTATAGAATTTCTGATAAAGTTTTAACTTTTGACAAAGACTTTGCAAAGACCTTTGAGAGCAATCAGCTGTCGAAAATTACGAGTGTAAGCACCGTTTTTACCCAGTAATTAGTCCCGTCAAATCACATCCTAAAATGCGCTTTTTCGTCGATATTTGCGAAAATCTAGCTTCAATCGATCTATTTTATTAGCTAGGTAATCGTATAATCAATTCCTCACTAAAGAATTTAAAGACTTTCTTCGCCTTTTCACACAATTCAAAGACTTTTCAAAGACCTTAAGAACTGCATTCAAATTTAAATTTAAGGATTTCAAAGACCACTGCGAACCCTGTTTCACATTTTGCCTGACATCAAGTGGTAAAAGATTTAGTTGAATCAATCGTTCTTTATAGTCAGTATTATCAGCGTAATTTAGGATAAACTTTGTAGCTCTGCGTTGTACCCCTTCCAACATAAGTTGATATTTCACTTTCTGAAGGCTTCCTTCCAACTGTGGCCTGATCAATGTAAGATAGAGAAGCTTCCTGATACTTTGATCTTCAATATCTTTACACGTTCGCTTAATAAGCCCAAGTGTACGATTTTCTTTCGCTGTAATCTTTCAAATATGTGTTCCCCAACTAACATCTTCGCTTACAGTTATTCCTATAGATCTTTAGTGGTTTTAACGCATTCGAGAGTTTCATAACCCAATTTATAATCATTGGTTGTCTGGATTTTCTTTCTCGACAATCTCATTACTTTACATTTGTTAGTGTTAAAATTCATATACCATTCTTCAGTCCAAGAACTTACTTCGTTTAAATTATTCTGTAAACTTCCAGTATCAGCATTGGATGTAATATTACACTCTGTATAATTCTGAATCGTCGGGATATAAATTTCTGTTGGTCGGCGAACTTTGTTCAGGAAGGTCGTTAATAAATATAAAAAGTAGTGGGCCCAGAATAGACCCTTGGGGCACACCAGAGCTCACTTCAAGCCATTCAGAATAGTGTCCATCAAGAGCCACTCTTTGAACCCTTAAGGATGTAATTACGGGAACCACTCAGTATTTTAAGAAAATACAAAATAACAGTAACTCCGAAAAACATTTTGATTTTTAATCGACGTTTCGACTAGTTTGTAGTCATCCTCAGGATTATAAATAGTGTAAAATTACAGATGCAGTAGCCTGCGTAGCAGGCGGTAGAAGCTAGAAATACCGCCTGCCCAAAAACTACACATTCTGAGTTCCACCCACCGCATGGTCCCGCCCATCTTACAGTAATGTATTTATTTTAATTATTTGTCAAACTCACGTATTTACACCAGTGCAAATATACGACTTTGACGTTTCATATCTTCGGTTCATTCAATGCTATGAAGACAAAAATACCACGTTCGATTCAGTGTAACAACATGTCCTCATTCATAGCGATAGTTTTAGTCGATGTCAACATTATAGCGATTTACGAGCTTTGAAAGTCAAGCGAGTTCGTGTATTATCAAATTACGCAATTGTCTGAACAAAAATATAAACTAGTCATACCTTTCGCCGAACACAACTTCGGCCCCTTCAGACGTAACTTTGTAATAGGCTTGTTCCAATCGCTATCAAGAATACGACTTAGAGTGTCATTTACGAGCCTGTATCTTCAAATCTGCACTTTTATCACGGTATCACACTTCAAGCAACAAATGTTGGATTGATATTCGTTGTTCATTCTTCAAGACGAAGCGATTTCTGATTCCAGATAAAGATTAAAGAACTCAACGCTTAATTCTCAATTAATACATTCGTTATCTTTTGGTTAGTGTATGCCATCACTCGATAAATCGGTACAATTACGAAAATAACAATAGTTTATATCATAAATACGGCAACAGTAACTTCTAAAATTAGCACTAATTATTCTAATTCTGTACTCCTGTCAATCAAAAATTCAAAATCAACATTCTGACCAATCAGATACCGCCTGCTACGCAGGCTACCAATCAGAATGCTCCGGCACCCAGCTGCCGGGGAGAACTCAGAATGTGTAGTTTTTGGGCAGGCGGTATTTCAAGCTTCCCATTCTCTCGTGTCCGCGAATACCGCCTGCTACGCAGGCTATAGATGCAGCTATTATAAAGCCAAGAAAGGCGGAGCTTAATCGGTCAATGAAATATGATAAGTTCTTTGGAAGCTTTCGCACCGTGGTTAAGATCAGGTTTTCGTCTGCGTATAGCAAGAGACTCCTTAAATAACAACAGAGACCAGTGGTCTGACCTATCAATTATTTTACAGTTCCTAAATATTAGTTCAGTTAAATTAGTGTTTATAGGATTAGTTGAGTCAGGTGAAAGTTCCATAAGGGATTTGATGTGCTGGAAATGTTCACAACAGTTGATGTGGGCGTTGATTTCCGAGTTTTCTCGTGTGCTATGCTCTTTAAGACGCGTGTATAGACAGCGGTCTGTTTTACCAATGTAGGTGCTTCGGCAACCTGGACATGAAAATTCATATACAACGGAGTTTTTGTATTCATCCGGTGTCTTGTCTTTGCAGGACAGGTAGGTAGGTAGGTAATACTTTATTTAAAATTAACAGAAAGAAGAACACGCTAGCCCCATCAACTCTAGGCTGGTTTCCATGGGGGGCGTGTTTAGATCATAAAAATCATTAAAAGGAAAATTTAAACTAAATATTAATACACACATACTGTACACGTTACTATATACAAATAATTAGGAAGCATGTCGCTGTCCAACAATTGATTTAAACGAATGAGGCGACTCGGCCAATTTTGCTTCGTTTGGGAGTTGATTCCAGAGCATAGCGCCGCTATATTTAAAACTTTTTTTAAGAAATTCTCGTTTCGGTTTAGGAATTGTTAGATCAGTTGCTGTGTTTCGAAGATGATAATTAGTTTGATCTATTTCTCTTCTCACGAATGACCCCCGGAGACCTGGCGCAGTGTGGTCGTTAAGTATTTTATACATTAATACTGACTTGGCACCAGACCGCCTATTTTCAAGTGTATCCCAAGAAAGCATGTTGAGAAGATCAGCTGAGCGAGTATCATAATTAGCACCCGTTAGGACTCTTGCTGCACGAGACTGAAATCTTTGCAACTTGTCTCTTAGCAACTTACCACAAGTGTCCCAAAGGGGGGAACAATAATCAAAGTAGGGCTGCACAAGACTTTTATAAATCGATTCTAAGGTATGCATTGGAACAAAGGGCTTTATACGTTTCATAGCGCCAATAGCAGCGCTCGCCTTCTTGCATATCATTTCAATGTGACTATCCCAATTAAGGGTTTCATCTAGTTTTACTCCTAGGCACATTTGTGTAGCAATTCGTGATATGGGTTTTGCATTAGCCACAACGGGTTCCTCACACATTATATTATTAAGATTATACGGGGAGCCAATAAACATCATTTTACATTTTGATGGATGCATCTGCAGCCTATTTTCTTTAAGCCAGTTACAGACATGGGCAAGATCTGAATTTAAATTTACAACAAGTTCGTTTGCATCGTAGGAAGATGAAAAGATTTGAGTATCATCCGCGTACATGCATGGATTAGTTGATTTCAAACAATCGGGCAAATCATTAATATATAATAGGAACAGCAGTGGTCCCAGTATAGATCCCTGGGGCACTCCACAGGTGATAATTTTATTGCTAGATAATTCTCCATTAACATTACATTGCTGTTCTCTATTTGTTAAATATGACTCAAACCATTTTAATTCTACGCCAAAAATTCCAAATTGCTCATTCATTTTATTTAACAAAATGCGATGGTTTATAGAGTCAAATGCCTTTTTGATATCTATGAACACAACCCCATTTAACTTTCCATTGTCCATATTTTCTAGCCACTCATCACACATTTGGATGAGGGCAGTTACAGTTGAATGCTTTGGACGAAATCCAGATTGAAACTTTGACAGAAGAGAGCTTTCAGACAAGTATCTATATACTTGACGGAAAACTTCCTTCTCAAAGGCTTTACTCACCACCGGTAAAATTGAAATAGGCCGATAGTTCTCACATTGTCTTTTATCCCCGGATTTAAATATTGGCGTAACACGAGCACGCTTCCATTCATCTATATATACGCCTGTTGCAAGCGACAGATTGAAGATGAATGTCAACGAGGGTGCAATTATGTTTGCAGATAATTTTAGAATTTTAGCAGGAATTTTATCAAGACCTGTTGCTTTACATGCTTTTAGGCCTCTTAGGGTCGAGGCAACACTATCAACGGATATTGGAGATACTTTAAAAAAAGTATCTGAGGATTGATTAATATTATAGTTTATGGGCTGATTATCAACATTACTACAGGACTCGTCTACATATTCTGCTGCTAGCCTCGACCCAATACTAATGAAATAGTCATTAAATGCATCTGCAATAGATTTAGGATCCGAAACTAACGTGCTGTCAACCAGCAGCTCATTCACATTGTTGGATTTGTTATTCTTTCCCAATAATGAATTAATTAATTTCCAAGTCTTTTTAGGGTCATTCATTACAGAGCAATCAGTGATTTTATCATGAAAATATTTTGATTTTACATTTCGCATTTCAACATTCACTTTATTCCGCAGAAATTGAAAACTTTCCCAATGTGGCTGTGAGGAATGTTTTATTGCATATTTTTTATGATAGTCTCTGTTTCTCATCATACATTTAATTTCCGGAGTAATCCATGGGACCGAGTTCCCCTTTACTCGCTTATGTCGAATCGGCGCATGTATATTTAATATCTCATTAAAGAAAGATTTCCATACCCTCCAGCATTCGTTGGGATTATTATATTGATTAATTACATGCCAAGGCATTCTGGCTAAATCCCCAATAAAATATTCAGCATTAAAATGTTTATAATCCCTAACTTCTTTCACATTAGGTTTGAGTTTTGGAAGGGTGAACTTCCTGACCACATAAATCAAACTATGGTCAGACATCCCCAGATTTATTACACCAGACGTCGAAATGTTTTCTTTAGCATTAGTTAAGACCAAATCAATCAAGGTCGCCGAGGTGTTGGTCTCTCTTGTAGGTTTATTAATTAATTGGTCAAGTTGATAAAGAGAACACAAAAAGTTTAATTGTCGTGTATGGGCATCTGGTGAGGTTTTCATAACATCGCAGTTAATATCACCAATTATAATCAATTCCTTATTTTCAGACTCGCATTTTTGAAAAAATACATCACAATCATTAAATAAGCTCAAGTTTGACTTCGGAGGCCTATACCATGTGCAGACAAAAAGCGACTTGCTAAAGGGGCGAGTAATTTCAGCACACAGCATCTCAAGACGATCGGGCACCAAGTCATTCCTATCCAAATAGGATAGGTTGTCTCTGATGTACAACACCACACCGCCTCCTGCCCTATTACGGTCCTTTCTTATCAAGTTAAAACCAGGGATACTTATTTCCCCATCCATTACAGAATCATCTATTTTGGATTCATTAATAGCAAAAATATCGAAGGGAAATTTAAATAACAGATGCCTAATTTCCTCAATGTGTTTCAATAAGCTATTGACATTTATACTAGCAATTTTTAGGCCTTTTAATCTAGCGACGCAATGCAATGCAGAATCAAACTCACCCATTGTTGGACCACGGCATGCTTTACCTGAATTGTCATTCCCAACATCTAACGGCGTGGTTTCTTGTATAGTGGAATTGTCGTTGGTTGGGTTGTTAGCTGGGTTAGTAGTTGTCCCAGCTGATGTATTGGGTTTAAAAAACCCGTTTGCAGCTTCGCTCGTTTTCCCAATGGCCTAATAAATTTTATAAAATTATTGGCTAAATAAGCCGATCCCTTTGCGTTCAAATGTAGTTTGCTGCCGTTGAGGCATGTTCCATCAATACGCGAATTGTCAATAAAAACAAAGTCATCATTGTTAGCCATCTGGAGTTCGTGGTTCGCCAGTTTAAAATAAATTTGCACGGACTCTTCAGTAAACGGCGAGTTTTGTTGATGAACTTTTTGGTCAATATATTGCCATATCTGCCAATAAATGGGAGTTTTATCCATATTTTGGGTAGATCATCAGGTGCTGCGCGTTCTGTAAGGTCAACGTGTGGGATGTTATTGCTTCCTTCCGGGTTTGGTGTAAAGGCATTAATTAGTTTCTTGGTCAGGTTGCGAGAGAAACCGTTCCAGGACATAAAATCTCGTATAGATCGGAAATCAACGCCCACATCAACTGTTGTGAACATTTCCAGCACATCAAATCCTTTATGGAACTTTCACCTGACTCAACTAATCCTATAAACACTAATTTAACTGAACTAATATTTAGGAACTGTAAAAAATTGATAGGTCAGACCACTGGTCTCTGTTGTTATTTAAGGAGTCTCTTGCTATACGCAGACGAAAACCTGATCTTAACCACGGTGCGAAAGCTTCCAAAGAACTTATTTATTGACCGATTAAGCTCCGCCTTTCTTGGCTTTATAATAGCCGCATCTGTAATTTTACACTATTTATAATCCTGAGGATGACTACAAACTAGTCGAAACGTCGATTAAAAATCAAAATGTTTTTCGGAGTTACTGTTATTTTGTATTTTCTTAAGGATGTACACTCCCCAGTTTAAACAATATCTGTTCTCACGTGAAACGTCAATGCCTGTAATAAGCAAGATTTCAAGTAACACAGGCAATCAGCGTAAGGCTATAGTTCAAGGTGATTAGCTGATCAGATTTAAACTCTAAGTGCTCTCGATATGAAAGCTTCACGTCAGTCAAGAGTCAAGACAAAGTTCTTATCTCCACTATTAATCGTGAGATGCAATTGCATGATTATTAATAACAATAGAAAATTTGAAAGCAACTATAGGCGGAAGCTGTTCAGCAGGGAGAAAGGGCATGTCCCACTCTTTTGTGACAGATGGGTACTGTTAAGAGGCCCCGACATGAAGGAATAGGAAAATATCCGATTTTCAAGATCTAATCTGTTCACTATAGTAATTCAGACATATTCACGTTGAATCGCGTAAGTTCACAAATTATGTATGTTATGGCTGCGATGTAATTTTAATAAACCTATCTATCGACCTATCTATATTCATATTTTCCACCGGGTGATAAAATTTGTCAAACAAATTCACTATTGTCAACATTCATCGACTCTCGTGCTTGTTTGATATTAGCCTGTATACCTGTAGTAGATGGCCTACCCGTGCACGCAGGCTAGTTTGATTGAAAATAACATTGATGTTATATTTGATGATATGAAGGCCATGCATAAAGCACATGAAAGATCAACCTCGTTTCCAGGCTATTACAAGAGGGAAGACCCTGGGAACGAGGTTCATGAAAGATCTAATCATGCAGCTAACGTGTGTTTATGAATGACACTAGAGACCTTACGATTTACGATGGCAACGGCCACCAATACAATAAATCATTGAAAAGAATTGAGTAACTACAATTATATATGAATAATTTAGTCATTGTCCTCGTTCTGTTTACAACGCCAAATCACAGATTTTCAGGTCTTGATACAACGGCTGCATTTCAAGCCGCAACAAGTGCAACTTCAAACTGGGTTCAGCAGAATTCTTTCCAACCATAAAACCCATGTCTTCAACTTCTAAGACTGTATTAAATTCACACGATTGATAATATACGACGAATTATCTTTACTACCATTTATTTGAAGGAGTTTGTTTTGGCCGTCGTCGTCGCGTTGCCGTCCTAAAATCGTAAGGTCTCTACTTGCCACTCGATTCGCATTTTCGAATAACTCACATGCATAGTCACCACTGTTTTAATTTTATAGGCATAGAATGGAACAGAGATAACGAAGCATATATTTAAATTATATTTATATTATACAACTCTTAATTAGTATTCTTTATATAAAGAATACTAATAAGGCAGTATCTATTGTAGTCGTGTCCTCATTAGTATTCTTTATATAAAGAATGCTAATAAGGCAGTATATCTATTGAATTTGTAGTCGTGTTTGAAGCCGTTTAATAAACTCGAAGGTCGTGTTTAATTAGTTAGGTCTAAAGCCACTCGCGCTGCGTGCTCGTGGCTTTAAACCTAATAAAACACTCCTGCTCGTTTACTAAACAGTACATAATGCATGTGAATTAATTGGGTAGCAAAGGGCACAAAAAACGTAGCTGATCAGCAATTCCCAACAATGTTCTACCTGTACAGTTCCATCATATGAAGAAGAGGCCAGTTTCGAAAAGGAATGCGGACTCCACACGACATTAGTCACACGAGCATTGTGTCCTGACAACCAACGGTAACTGCTTGCAACAACTTTCTGATCAAGGTTATCAATTCCTAAATAAGTATAAATGAAAATGCAGTTAATTGACGCCGCTTATTAGTCAATCGTTTCTCCCTACTCGTTCCTTCTGTCAAATTTCAGACAATTTAAAGTGCATATATGACACAAACTGTTTATTGTCTCAAACGAAAGAACTCTTAAAACTGTAGAATGAGTTATTTTGTAGATTTTTATATCCATGTTTCGTTGTAGTGAGATATTTCATTTTTAATACAAGAGTGTGAGCAACGACAAGTAATATTCACGTAATTTACAAGTAATGAGATATTCGTGAAGATTTTACATCTCCGTTCTCATGAAATGGAACTATTTAAGGAGCAGTGTGATTGATACAGTATGAAGCAGAAGACATTCCAAACAAGAGTGCGGAGTGTATTTCAGACATCTTGTATGGTAGAAAGCAAGAATGGCGGCAAGGGCTCTCTTGGCATTGCTATGTTTTGCTCTGTGTATTACACAACAATTTTCAAGATATTTCGTAAATGAACAAAGAAGGAACGAGAGTAGATATACAAGATCACTCTATTTCAAAATAAAAGAATCACTGTCGAATATACAGCCTGATGGAGATGGATTCAGATGGTGTATTAGCAGAGATCGGAAATATAGACAATATATATTGGGCAAGCAGCCAGTAGTGCTTGTGCAGTACAGTTCACAAACAACAAATGGAGTAGCATACAAAACTCTGTTCTACTGTTAGCAGGAGACATTGCTTCAAATCCTGGGCCCATCAGATCACCATGTCAGATTTGTGCCTATCCAGTACGAAGAAGCGAGAAAGGATTAAACTGTACCCTATGTCGAGATTGGATTCATGCTCAATCTATGGCGTTGCCTGATAAGGAGCTCAACAAACTCACTAATTGTGATTTGTCAGAGTGGAGCTGTGATAAATGTAAACTGAGAACTCCGACGAATAACGAAGAAGACTCAGTTTGTGAAGACATGTATGATAATTTCAGAACAACGCTTAAAGGTAAGGGGTAAAGATAGCTCATATAAACTGCCGTGGAGTAAGATCTAAGCTAACGGAAATTATCTTACTGTTGAAAACCTGCTCTATTGACATTCTCGGTATTACGGAAACGCATCTGAACGAGAAAATAACAGATGATGATATATATATAGAAGGCTATCGATTCTTCAGGCAAGACAGACAACACAAAGAGGGTGGAGGCTGTTTGGTTTATTATAAAGAGAATTTAAATGTCATTCCAAAACCAGAAATTATGGTCAATAACATAGAGGCCTTATGGCTGGAAATCACAATAAGTTCGCAGCGGCTATTGATAGGGAATGTCTATCGACCACCAGATAACAATGAATTTTATAATGAGTTCAATAGAATCTTAGAACAATTGTGGCTTAAGCGTAACAACATGCTAATCATGGGTGACTTTAACTCTGATCTTTTGAAAACAAACAAAGACAAAAGTCAGTACGGAAGAAAACTACTAAAACCTATGGCTTAACAAATGTCATCACAGAACCAACTAGAGTCGCCAATTCATCAGCGACGTTATTGGACTTAATTCTGGTGAGCAATAAATCTAAAATAATAAAAGCAGGGACATTAGATCCGGCTATGTCAGATCACAAAATGATTTATGCTATTGTGAATTTAATTAAGAAAAGAGAACACCCAATAATCAAAACAGTGAAGAACTACAAATATGTAGATAAAAGCAAATTCAAATCAGCATTACAAAACGTCCCATGGTGGGTATGTGATATATTCGACGATTTAGATGATGTGCAAAATGCCTGGGAACTGTTATATAAAGACGTGGTAGATGAGTATATCACAGAGCGAAAGGTCAAAGTGAGGCAAAATTCATTGCCGTGGGTTAATACGGAAATCAGGAAGCTTTTGAATAAGAGGTTTAAACTTTTGAAGAACTGGCAGCAAACAAAAAATCCAATAGCACATAAGAAATATAAGGAAGCGAGAAATTTAGCAAATATTCGGATGAGAAAAGCGGAAGCCGAGTATTGGAAAAGTGAATTTGATAATGCAACTAACTCTAAAGAATTCTGGAAGGTAGTGAAGAAAGTGCACAGGAAAACGAAAGCAATAAAAATTGGACCACTTGAAGATGACCTAGGAAATGTACAAATAAACGAAAAGGGCTGAATTGATGAATAATTACTTTGCAACAGTTGGCGAAAAGTTGGCGGAAGCATTCCCTGCACAAATAGAATCGGAACAGTTTATATTGAGAATAACTCCAAGTATTGATGAGCTGAAAATTTACGATAAGTTATTAGTGAACCAAATTAAAACAATCAATCCTGATAAAGCATCCGGACCAGATGACATCAAACCAAAAGATTTTAACATTGCTGGAGAGGCATTAATAGACGGCTTGCGTATTGTCTTTAACAAGAGTAGAGAAACGAGGAAAGTACCCCAAGCATGGAAAAAGGGAAAATTAAAAGCTGCATTTAAGAAAGGAAATACAACAAAGCGATCAAATTACAGACCCTTGACCATGCTAAGTCTTCCCAGTAAAATGCTTGAAAAACATGTTTCACAACAGATAGATGAACATATAAATCAACATAATTTATCGAATGACAAGCAGTGGGGTTATAAAAGAGGAAGATCGACCGAGTTGTTATTGTTAAATCTAACAGAACATTGGAAGATGGCACTTGATAGTGGAAAAACAGTTGGCATTTTATTTATAGACTTTAAAAAAGCGTTTGACAGTGTCAACCATACCATTTTAATGGGCAAGATACAAGGAAAGGGTATAGCAGGAGAAGTATACGAATGGTTAAAAGATTACTTGACTGATAGGCAACAATTCACAGATCTAAATGGCGTTTACTCAAGCTCACAAACTGTAAAATATGGAGTACCACAAGGATCGCTATTAGGACCGCGACTATTCAAGATATACGTTGATGATCTTCCTGATAATGTAAGTGAAGGATGGGTGTATATGTTTGCCGACGATACTACTGGATATGACATTGGAGATAATATTGATGTAGCGACAGATAAATTAAATCAAATGGCCGGGGAAATATACGAATGGTGTAGGGAAAATAAGATAACTGCACATATAGGCAAAACAGAAGCAATGATACTGTCACAACAGCCCTTTTATGGTCCAGTAAAACTGATATACTTTGGAGATGAACAGATAAAACTTGTAACAACAACACAGTCACTGGGGGTAACAATTGATAATAGACTGACGTGGAAGGAGCAACATAAAAAGGTAATAAAATCATTCAGCGCAAAACTATCCCAATTAAAAAGAATGAAGTATCTACCGAGATATGTACTGGAGGAAATTTATCACAAAGCAATCATACCAAACGTGACATACGGCATACTAGTTTGGGGAACATGTTCACCTTCGTTAATGGATGATTTAGAGAACCATCACGTAAGAGCGGCAAAGATGATATATAACATTCGGCAAGATAATTTAACGAATGAACAAATACTAGAACAAGTAGATTGGAAACCTATAGGTGATATATATAAAAAGCGTATCTTGACTTTAATGCATGATGTATATTATATGAATGTTCCACAGGATTTGCAAAACCTATTCACACGGACTGCGAGAGTAGGAAGACGAAAACAGAATTTTAATGTGGTTAGGTGTAAAACCGAAAAAGGAAGGACATCTTTACGGTACAGAGGTCCTATAGCATGGAACCAACTTGATAATGACACTAAGGCGATAGTTAATAAAATCGCATTTAAAACTAAAATTAGGAATAGTCCAAACTTAGTTAGTATAAATTTTCTTAAAGAAGCAGCTGTAAATAACAACAAGAATACTAAAGACTTCAAATATTTCTAAATAGGTATGATTTTGTAAATTTTATATTAGTTTAGTTTAGTTTCGCAGGTCCACATCAGCTTTTAGTTGACATATGTAATTAACCTGCATTATCAAATAAAGTATGAATGAATGAATGAATGAAAAAATAAGCACTGCTGCTTGTTGCAAATGAAATATTAAATCATGTATGACGTCACGTTGGTTGCATTGCTTTGTTAAATAAGATCATTACCCTTACCCTCACCACTAACATTTTGTGTCGCATTTAAGGTTGCTTGACGCAGTTTAAAAATGAAATATTTAGGATTTATAGACGAACAAAAGTTACACACTATGGCGGATATTTTGGCTTTAAAGTAATTTAACTCGAAAACGACATTGGTGACCTCCAAATTATATTTCATAAAATGGTTTCTCTCAGGGTTGGTAAGTTAGATGAATAATTAGGTCAAATCGTCATTAGTGCCGTTTAGAAACAAAGAAAACAAAAGGCCAAGACAAAGAAAACAAAGGCCTAGTGTGACGGTGTTTGGCGTATAATTATTCAGCAAACCTACCAACCCTGGTTTCTCTTACTACATTTAATTAGTTTGACAATTTTAAAAAAATCTGATGAACCTGATGATTTAAAAAAATCTGATGATTAACATGATAAGAGAAATCATTTTGTGAAATAAAATTTGGAGTTAATACACCGGTGCCACAGGTATACCACACATTATGAAATTCCTATAGAGACTCGGGAAATTCAGGGAGATCGCCCCCTTAGAAGATTCACAGCTCCCTTTAGGAGATTCGGCCCCCCCCCCCCCTTTAGAAACTTCGCCTCCCCTTTAGGAATTTCGTGTCTACTATTAGATCAGTGACTTCGTCCTCCGTAAAAATTTCGCTTTAGTCATTTGAAACCAGTTAAATTCAAATTCAAAATTCTCAATTCAAAATTGTGAAGAATACAAATTTACATGTATAAAAGACTTACGACGCTTCACAACACATCATTGCATTTTTTGTTAATCCTTAAACTGATTGTTAAAAAGTAATCACCGTGGCGGTTATTGTTAATATTGCTATTGTCAAAACTTGTTTTATTTACTGACACATAAACTATATACGTTTTTATCAAACCGTTTAATTTCGTTACAAAGAGCACTAAAAATCTACTTGTCTCTACATGCAGTATTCACAAACTTATTCATTGATTGATCTGTGGACAATGGTTTCATTTGAAATGTGTAAAATATGAGACTTATGACTCTAGCCTCAATGTATCAAATGAATGGTTCTGCCGACGTGCACACCACCAGTTGCTAACAAGCCTATAAAACATCTGCGTAATTTTGTCTCCTCATTGTAAGAAATAAATCGCATTTCATTTTTTGGATTAGCAACATTGCATGTTTTTTCACTGAATGCATGGAATACAAGGATCTATATTATTACATATCTGAATTGTAGGTGATAGAGGGACATTGTATTTCCAACATTTTCGCTGATACATATATATCTCCTGTGATTTCCACCAAAAGGACACAAAAAAATGTAACGCTCTGAATATTTCCAAAATAGCATATTTTATTATTAAATAATCTATAGAAATAGAACATCACTTGAAAGCACCCTCCCGATTGTTTACTCTATGATTCTATGTCTCCTTTGGATTTTCATTACCCATCATCAAAGTGCAAACTTTGCACGCAAAATTTGCACTAAAAAGTACTCGTAACTGTCGCTGATACTACAACAATTCACCAAATACAGTAGAGGCGCAATGATTTTGAAATTTATAGATACATTTCGATATTTTTCGCGCTCTACAGTGATTAATAAGAATCCATGAAAGGGGAAGGTCTTTCGGCATATTATTTCCAAAATTTGTACCACTGCAAATTGACTTATATATTAAATTTATATTAAATTTATAATTGAAACGTGCATACACTATACGTGTTCTTGTCTTGTAAAATACTGCAGGGCGTCCCCAAAATTGTCCCCATTACAATTTAATATAGGTTAGCTAGCTAACATCTTCCACACACAGTTTGCAGACTGGTGCAAACAAAAAGTTGATATCGGTGTTTATAACTGGTTATATACGGCGCACATGCCAGGTCAAATGACGTCTGATGTAATAGAGATATTTTATCGCATTGCCAATTTCTTTTTGCTTAGGCACGCTCTGATATTTCTGGGCTTTGGTCTAGTAGGCCTCTTCCGCGAAAAACATTCATGCGCAGTTAGACTGCTCAGACGTCAATTAGCTCAGCAGGCCGGCAAGGGCTAGAGCTGCGTTGATGGTGCAAAAGTGCATGCACCGCGTGTTAAAGCCGGATTCTCATATGTCGCCGACGTCGGCGATGCCCATTGTCGTTGATCATTGATGAGTAAAATCTTTTGTCTATGTTCTTCTTCACTCATCTCAAACAATGGCATCGCCGACGTCGGCGACTTATGAGAATCAGGCTTAAATATAACCATCACCTTTACCATGAGATCCACCTCCTGGTATCAGGTCTATTAGTATCCTACTTTAAGTAAAACAGCTGGGTCTTGGTAGGATAATTAATTGTGAAGAAGTAGTAGATCATGATGGTATTGCAGCATTTTAAGGCATTAATTGTCTCCACCCAAAGTACATCCTGTACAATAATATGGTTGTATAATTCAACACTACATACATGCACCTTACCATCAACAATATGTTTCAAATCATGAACATGGACATCTGAGCCATTTGATCCAGATGCAAGAAACGTTGATCTAGAATCTAAAATTAACACAATTATACACAAGACATATATTACTACCAAAATACAATACTCCATATACGTATTAGGACAACGTGAAAACTTTTGAACAAAACGTTTGTCGATTGTCTATGATTAGACAAGAAAAAAAAGCCCTTTATCTTAACTAGCAGAGCGCGTTCAGCATATATATGCAGGAGGTGTGACATGAGTTCTGCATGGGACACAGAGATCGGTTGTTCGATAACCAATTAGCGCATAACCTACCTGGCTTAAAGTTAAGCTCCCTGTTTTGGTTTTTGTGTTCATGTACGCCTGTTTATTTCAAGATTTAAGGAAATAAAATTTCTGTTGATCCCGCGACAATGGTAAAATATTTCCAAGTTGATAAACAAACTGTACAATTTGTTTGAGTTGTTGCGTTAACCTATATAGCATATAAGCACGGCTTTCGAACGACCGTAGCCCCAAGATATTTTCCTGAGCTTTATCAGCATGCATGCAAAAATCGCTCCAATGCGCAAACAAAACATCATCGCATCATGTACACAACTAAAAAGATTTACATTACCGTTCGGATCAAGAGTTCGATACCATGCCAGACACGTTATATTCTTTTTATGAATATTGATCGTTGACAACAATTTTAAATCCGGGAAACGATAAAATATTATGGATCTACAATATAAAACAATGCATGCTTAATAAACTAGAGAATGCTTTTCATGCTTACGCAAATGATAAACATACAAACATGTGAATGTTTGGATCGAGCATTCCAATGCCAATAGCACATCATGCATGGTCAGAATGTTGTTACAAATGGGTTCGATTCCAAATTGGAAGAGTAATGTTTTCCAACGATTTGACTGTATATATTATATATTTGACTATATATATTTTTTCCACGAAACGGCAGTGTTTCACTTGACTTGAATATTAAAAATAATTAAAATATAAGCCTACCCGTCTTCGTTACCGACCGCCATTAAGCTCCTGTCAGGTTTGCAAGACACTTCAGAATGTCCAGCAAGATTGTGCTAAATAATGAAAACATTAACGCTTGCTAGAAAATTCAAATTCCCCCCCCCCCCTGATTTCTGGGTCACAATAGTGTTTAACATTATTATACTACGGTGGCGCAGTCCTCCCATGCAGTCAGAGATGGCAGACTCCTCATTATACTTTGCGAGCCATAGCATTCAGTGGCCACAATACAAATCGCCAAAAAATAATAAAGAATTTCGAGAATTTTTTAAGAGATATTCGAGATATATATACAGATTGACTAAGAGAGCGACTACGAGACTCGTCATTTTTGCTACCAGTCAAGCCATCGTGGTCACCCAGCTGTCCGAAATATTAATCTTAAGGTATAGAAAAAATTAAAATAAGTTTAAATGGTTGCAATCCGAGTAGGTTTGAGTAAAATTTGAAAAAATTATAATTTAATCTTTAGACATTTTAAAGCCTTTCCTCGAGGGAGAGCGAGTTAACATTGGCCACGGAAAATAAGTAGTTCAGCTTAATTTTAAGGAGACCAGGAGACAAGGTTACACTCAAATCCTTCTTTTTTGTACTTGAAACATTGCGTTAAAAGGGCAATTGACACAGAGATGGATGAGGTGTCACTTTTTCAATTTTATTGAAGAACTTTGTTACGAAGGGTAGAACCTATTGAAGCGCCACAAAACATATAGTAACAAACTTGACAGTCAACTGTTAAGTTTGAGTCAATATTTGCTCCAATCCACCATTTAACCTTTTCAGGGAAGGTGCATAAATCTTAAGGGAGATGTAAAACGATCTCGGAGGAGGGATGATTATATTGATGAGAGCTGGAGGAACGATTGATATGACCAAGACGCATAATCTTCACTGGTTTGCCCTGTAAACTAAGTTATTCAGCCAAGGCTTCAAACAGTCTTTCGTCGTGTTTCTAACGCTCTTCAGCATCTGCAGATCGAGTCTCCACTGCCCCAAGGTTGTTGCTCCTAACTGCAGCTGCAGGCATCATCAGAATTGCAATTTTTCGAAAGAGCATCCTCCACCAATCTTGGCACGACTCGTTTGACCAGGTTTTCCATTACATTCGTGATTTGATCCAATGATATCACTGGTACCGATGACTCCGTATCACAAGTGGAAGCAGCAGCACATCCTTTATTCATCCATACAGGCTCCACAGATGCTTTCAATTTAGGGCAAATCCCATACACAGAAGCCATATCAGTGCTAGAAATCTTACCTAACTTCGTACATACTGTACGATAATACCCTCCACAACTCGAATTCGAAGAAATAACCCAATTTAACACTGGGCCAGTTCCCTGTTTAGACTAGCTGGTTGCACAAAAGGAATTGTCTAGGATTACGTTAAGAGCTTTCTTCGTTTACTCTGTTCTTTCTTATTACATTTCGTTCATTTACACTGTATTAACTTACAAGGACCTCGTCACACTGGGAACATTTTCCACGATTACCCTTATTGCTCATCTTGAGTTATACGTGATGAATCGATTGGCAGGCTTTCGAAAGAAAATTAAACTCCTTTTCGACGTAATAATAAAAAGGTAAAATTGAGAAAACTTGAGGGTTACTCGGTTAAAATTACTAAGGATATTGATAAGTAATGTCTGATTTCTTTCAGCTTAGAAAAACACGCCCGCCAAAAATAACATAGTAAGAAAACGTTTTGATGTAGGAAAGTGGCCAATCAAATAACTCTGACTCGCACGCAAATGGTACCTTAATATCATTGGTTGCCTTGATAAGTATATCAACATCCTTGGCTTCGCCATGAAGATGTTCAGGATTATGTTCAAGAATTGTTCCTTCACCACCACAGCTGTACAAATGCCAAATCTTATCACCTTCACCATCTTTGTATGAAATTAAGAGAGTATGTATGTTTTTTTACACCCAACTACCGACTGCTGAAAGTAATGGGCTTAAATAGTTCTCAAATAGTTTACTTCACATAATTCAGTTAAATAGATACTGTAATATCCGGAGAGAAAGTTTGAACTCTTTATTACGGACACTCCGGTGATGATGTGATGATAGTTTGTGTATGTTATACAATTTTCTACTTGCAGTTACAGACGGTTGCGTTGAATATAGTTTGTTTCGTTGCAAAGTAGTGACTCACACAGGGTATTGAGATGTAAGATTCAGTAGTGCGTAAAGAGACACTATAGTAGTAAGTGTGAACTTGTTTTTAGTTATTGAATACTTAAAAATGTCAGTGACGTCATCGTGGTGACCTCTATATTAAATCAGATTAAATATACTCGTGATGGCAAGCAATCGAATTGCACTACCATCACTTATATTAAAACCAAAACGTAACATTTGGCAGATTACCTGAACTGCCAGATGGAGGCCCCCACGATAAGGAATAAACTGACTTCTTATGATACATTCTTGAAACATTACATCTGAATAACAAATACATAAAATGACATCCAAAGCTGTAAACGAACGCCATATTTTATAGCTGAATCATGTGAAGCCATATAAAATAAGTAACTCACGTTTGTGACATAACGTTATATATCCCAACTTTCCCCTCCTCCGTACCAAATGCCAGTAGTCCTTCTTTTACTGGATGCCAAAGCACCTACAATGTGGGAAACAAAACTCTCAAATTCCAGATTTTAGAAAGCACTAAATAAATTCTCAAAGCGAAAAAAATACGAGTGGAAAGCTAGCGATAGCGAACTGATTCTTTTACCAAAAAAGGAACAGGCGTTGTATTCTTCTAAGGGACCGGTCATAAAGTAACTGCTAGGGTGGGCCGGAGTGATTTGGGATGGGTCATGGAAAATCTTTGGGCAGTTTCGATGGGCCGCCAAATATTTTGTATGTCTACGGTTGGGCCACCAAACAAAAACCCATGTCTACTTTCATCCAGGGGCGTAGGAAGTCAGGGGGCCTCAGCGCCAACCATGGGTGGCGCCTTGTGGAAGTCGGCCCCCCTAACTTTTACAAGCTTCCCTGCTTTCATCACTTATTATAAATATAATAGCAAATAAGATTTTAAAATCAAACATAATACAAATCTAACAGGGTTGTACACTCCACAGAGGGCAGCAGGGACAACTGCCCCCCCCCCCCACACCCTAAAATTTAACTAATTTTATAATGTATAAGCTTGTAATGGATAATTATGCAGTCAGGAAATAAAAATTTCATGCAAACAATATTCAAAGTGTACATGTCTATACAGCTGGCTATTTAGTAAACTGTCACTTGTCAATCCATACTCATCGAATTTTCAAAACTTTATTGTGATCATATGAAGCAAAAGTTCTGTCACTTGTTGTTTACACTTGCCAATGTTAACTGTTGAGTAACATACAAACTAATCGAGGAACATGCATTACTGTAGCAAAGAGTCAATCATATATCGAAGACCACTGAATAGTAGAGAATGTTTTGAAGGTCATGAGTGAAGTATATAATTCAATTCCAATCCTGTGCACAGTTAATGATATACCACACTGTTCGGTTTAACTCAGCATATCCACACAAAAACAATTTGTGTTGTGGGAGAATATCTGTTTGAGTAGAAGGTATCACAAGTTTAGTTTTGTACATTGTGTGCCATTGATCTGACCCATCCATATAATATATGATTATTGTAGCTGTTAAGTTATTTTCCATACTGATAAATTTAGGTAAGAATTAGATTGTCTTGCAAGTGGGTTGTTCTGACAAAATTATCCAGCCAATATCCAGTAGATCAGTAAATGTATTCATCATTCTTGTATTAATCTCTAAACAAAAACATTTACATTAGAAAGCAAAATGACAATGTAATGAGGAGGGAGGGTGGGGATTCTTTTATTAGCACTTGAAAATGGTTGTAACAATTTTGTTTAATTAACTCTATTGTGTAAAGCCAAAATGTATAAGTATAATTTTAACTGATGACATCTTTACCAGACTCCTTTGCTCTAACACTACATTTGATGACAACTTAGTTGGACTGTTGTACGTTTGAACAGAGTTACAGAAATGAGGACCAGGATTTAATTCAATATCTCCTGAGAACATTAGTTTCTTGTGATATTGTTAATTGGCAATATAATGCCTGCAGCCAGAGTTTTGACTGTTTAAAGTATTTAAACACAATGATTGTTTTTATACTTGGCTACTTACCAGATAAGGATAAGTTTCCATGTTGATAGAGAACTTTGGAATAATATCACAAGTAGAATGGTGAAAACAAGACACTGAAGACAGCCAATGCAAGATAAAATCAAGATATTTTGAAGCCAAAATATAGCAAAGAATAACACGAGTACATGACTTACACGAGGCCAAACTACGCCCGTTCGCAGGTTAGGTGCGAGCACGATGTAAACAATTGATGTAAGCTAATCGCTGATTGGCTTAATTATATAAGCTCGTCGCTGAATGGCTATGGGTAACGTGAATACTAATCTGCTTCGCAGAAACAAAAATAAAGATATACACTGGCACTGTATTGATATATTCATACCTGCAAGTTTTTTTCATTATAAAAGTGTATTTTCCCAATTTAGATTGGGTGGGTGGGTCATGAAATAAATTTGGTAAGATTGGATGGGCTTTGAAATTTTTATCTACATCCTAAGATAGGTCACCAAACTTATTGGCAAAATTTGTGATTTACCTCCAGCCCACCCTAGCAGTTACTTTATGACCAGTCCCTAAGAGCATCACATGTATATGTATGTATATATGTATGTATGTATGTATGTATGTATATGTATGTAAAATAAACAACTTTGTTATATAGCTATATAGGGTGAACACCAAACGTGATTGGCTGATTTGTGGTCATGTGGCATTAGATAAATGTAATGCATCCCACCGGGCAACAAGTGAAAAATAGTTGCCCGCCCCGACCGGCTACGTCCATAAATAAACAAAATGGCAGCACAATTCGCAAGTTTATAAACTACGATTTTCCAAGTTTGTGTTAAAATAAAGAATGTAAAAGAGAAGAAAAATACACAACAGGCAACAGGATATGCTGCTGAAACCGTTTAAGTTTAATTTTAAACTCGTTTACACGTACACTACAGAGTTTTTGTCATGAAATACAATTGTTGTATGAATGTTGTTGATTTTTTCTTTCGTCGCTATATAACAAAACACTTAGTCCGAAACGTCAGAAATAATTAAAAAATTTTAATCTGGATGATCGTACAATAAACTAAATTAATGGAAAAACCCGGATTCAAGCCCTTCAGTGAAAACACTTAGTGTTAAAACACTTTTTTCTCTCTCGGGAGCAGACATTTAGTGTATAACGCGTTGTCAATCATGGGGGGTCTAAAACCTAGTGATGACATAACTACAGAAGAGGAGCATAGAGAAATAGAAAGACTTTTAGTTAGCTTTTGGTGATTTCTTTAGTCAAGACCAGGATTTTTTTACAATGTTAACCTCGTACCCAGGGCTTCTGCGCAGAAGCCCTGGGTACGAGGTTGTTACATTAGTTATACAAATGTCGTATCTTAATTAACTACTTTAATTTAGCACTAATATCCACTAATTCAACTATGCAATTACAGTATTATCGTAATTTAACAGTAGTTAACAGTAATTTCCCAGTTCATGTCTAAAATAAATAGCAAGACAGGAAATATCTGAAAGTCAAAGTTTTATAGTTATACAATATTTTAAGTGTAGTACTGTACCTTCATAACTTTGGTGCCTATTCCACGCCAAAGATTAGTAACACCATAGGACGATCCTTGTGCTGTTGTATCCCAAATACGGATCACGTTATCACCAACACCAACAGCAAGTCGTGACGGATCTAATACTGAAACATCTAAACTATAAGCAAAACCTCCACACGATGGAAGACTGGTAATGACCGTCGCATCACGTCTGTTCCAAATGTGGATCTTTAAAATAAAGAGGACCACAGTATAAAAATTAGTGACTTGTATACGATATACTCAAACTAAAGGCGCACATGCGAACAAACACATGCACGCATGAAGTTTTTTACTATAAAAATTATTAACTTCTTATTAACCGAGCGCGAGGTCTTTACAGAGAAATATCGGACCGAGGTCTTTTTTGTACAGACCGAGTTCGTAGGGCGGGGTTTGTACAAAAAGACTGAGGTCCGATATTTCTCTGTAAAGACCGAGCAAGCGAGGTTAATAAAAAGTTTATTATATGGCATTTATAGGCATTCATACTCGAAACAAACAAGAAATACATGATTTGTAATGCATATTAGTAGCGTGGTCGAAGAAAACAAAAATTACCAATGTATTCTTTCCTTTCCACTTAAAACCATTCGCAGACATCTTATTAATAACAAATTAAATTATAATTTTCAAATTTTCAATTAGTTTTGCTGTTTTGTTATAAAATACATGCGTTTGTTTTTACGTAATGGACCGCCGGTCCTTTACGGGAAAATAGTCCAATCACAGTCCGCCATTTTTCACCCCAAGTGATGCTTGCCATATAATAAAAGTTTATAACGTATGCCAATACTCCAATAGTGAATTGTAGTATAATGTACAGGGTGACAATATAGACTTTCTAGTAATACTGTAGATTTTGGAGTGGCACCCCCGAGGAATATTTTGCCCATACAAAATGACGGCTAAGATCCAATCCTGAATCACGCTGCACTACCACCGGTGTACAGTAGACGAGGTCGTAACTTTCTTTTACCTGTCTGTCCATAGACACACTGATCATGACGTCAGTTGCAGAATAATGACACATGTTGAATACAATGCGGCTGTGTTTGCCTTCACCAAACAATTGCCATTTCTGTTTCGAGTTTTTCGACAGATTCCATGCCAAGATATCCCCACTACAATAAAACAAAACATTATATTATAATGTGGCTAACATTAAGAAACAGCAGATTTCATAAATACCAGAACAAATTTGCAAGCCTCTTTTGCTGGCGCCATGGAATAAAATTGGTTTTCAGCCAAAATCGGTCGTGCCGAAATGTCATGGCTGTAAACGGCATCATATTTGTTCAATATTTCATACAGCCTGAATGCATGTATAATCCAACTTTGACATGCTACATGCGTTAAGCGGTATTGCGTTATACATTTACCTTTTCCTTACAGGCCTTTAGCTGTCATATGATACTTATCCTGTATCATTGCGAGCAGAAGTGGCTAAATACGATACACTGTACGTTTGAAATTACCGGTCGAATCACTTTTTTTACTTCTATACATAAAATGTTCTTCGAACATTTGCCTAATTAATACCTATCTGGGATATATTCAGTGGAGCGATTTCTGTGTAAACGTCCAGTTTTGTAGTTTCAGTTAGACAGCTAAAGGCTTCTTTGTAAGAAACCGGTTAATGTGCAACCTCAGCCATTTCCCTTGGAATAAATACTAAGAACGATCTGACTGCTGAATGGAACACAAATCGTTTGGGCTTCGGACCAGTCTGACCACAAAATTTGGATCAAATTAGAAGAAGGTTCGTTTTCGCCAGAGTTTCGAGAAACCTGGACCTGGTCTGACCTGTCTGGCCATTAAATGGAAAGCTCCCAAAAACCCTCATGGCTGGAATTTTAGAGAAACTAATTCATTTTACATGTATGCATTGTTATTGAAAGAATATAATTTAGTCCATATTAGGAAAACCAGTAGCCTGCTCGCAGCCCCCACCCGAAAACTTGAAATGGAACCAAATTTCGGGTTTTCCTTTGAATGAAATTTCGGGCTGCGAGCAGGCTAGACAACCAGATACATGGAAACACCCACGCGCCGTGTAATTTCCGTTTATTTTTCGTTTATTATTACATTTACTAATTGAATTTGCGCAAAATATCCAAACTAACATCCAAACCCACAGACCGACATGCACAAGCTGAGATTAGCAAGAATATATTGATGGGGCAAGATTGGACACGAGTTAACTCTGGAGAAACGCATAGTGAGTAGTGTATAGATGCGAGTTCCGACGCATTTTTGTACATTTTAGCTCATTTCCACATTCTTGTACATTTTAGCTCATTTCTAATACCACAAAAAAAAAACCCACCCACACCCGATTCCCAGAATTTTCAAATAATCATTTAAAAATCTTCCACCCGCAGCCCGCATCGAGGTTGGGATGTTGATTTTTTCTTCTCAAATTCATTAATAATTCATGAGCAATTCAGCCAATGATAATCACCATTTGATCACAAGATGCCATTTGGATAACCCGGTGAAACTTGATGAAAGTCACTAGTGTTTTCATCAAATATCTTAATTACGCATACAAAATTACTTGAATAGAATTCCAATTACGTTATGCTTGGTTAAGAATTCTATTCAAATCAGCAAACGAAAACATTCTGTTACGTCTCGATTCATTTGAGAAGTCATATAAACAACTCGAGCTCGTGTCTCACCGGGATATCCAAACACTCGAAAACAATGTATGAACACACTCGCGCTTCGCGCTTGTGTTTTCATACATTGTTTTCTCGTGTTTGGATATCCCGGTGAAACACTCTCGTTGTTGATATATTCTTCCCGAATTCTTCCCAAAGTCTTCCCAAATTCTTCCCAAAGTCTTCCCAAATTCTTCCCAAGGTTTTTCGTATTTCTTCCCAGAATTTCTTCTCAAAGGTTGGAACGATGTTGATTTTATCTTCCATCATTTTTTTCCCAAAGTCTTCTCAAAGTATTTTTGAAGTCTTCCCAAATTCTTCTCAAAGTCTTTTCAAAGTCTTCCCAAATTTTTCCCAAAGTCTTCCTGAATTCTTTCCAAAGTCTTCTCAAAGTTTTCCCAAGGTTTTCCGTAATTTTTCCCAATGTTTTCCCAAAGTGTTCCTTTTTTCCCAAGATCTTCCCAAAGGTCTTCCTCGAGATCTTTTCGAAAGCTTCCTTACGAAGTCGTACCGAAGTGTTTTCGGATATCAGAGTGAAATCGATACTTTAAGGACAGGATTTTCCTAAGGTAAATAATATCATGATGAAAATCCGGTAAGGATGTAGAAACGGTACTTAGGCATAGTATTGCAGCGACGCTAAGAAACATAAGCGACTCAAGGGAACAGTACCTCTGGTGCGATGTTTCCATTGTCCTATGCAACTTTTTGCAGATGTTGACAGAGTGGTCTGAGACCGGACCTGAAGATGTAGATGACGTGATAGCCCGTTTGAATGCTCTGAACATAGAGTCGACTAAATTAGGCTGGGATCTGTTCCGGGACCTTCGCCGCTCAAATTAGTTTATGGTTTAATCATTTCTATGAATAAAGAAATGATTAACTTTCAGCACTTTCGACTAGAAAAACGGTGTAACAGGCACCCATCTGCGGAACCACATAACGCCAACGAATGTAAATCCTGTGGAAACACCGGATTTGAATTAATGGATTATTGTAGGATTTGCACGTCCTGTTTTGTTCAGGAAGATATTCCAGCATTCGGTCCGGATTTTGGGGACGAGTCGAGGGTAAACTTATACCGCGAACACAAAGCCAAGAAACCGAGAAAGCCGGCACCATCATTACCGAAGAAAAAAGAAGTTCCTTACAATATGATAACCCCACCGTCACCCGTTAAACCCCAACTTGAATGGAAAAAAATACGGAAGAAGATTCAGGACTATTTGGACCGCAACGAGACCGAAGGGAATCCCGCAGGTATGACGCAGGAAGAAAACGGGGAGAACGATCACAGAGAGGACCTTATCCGCTTGTCGAATGCAGGAGAAATAACACAGTCGGAAAAGTACATCAGGAAGGCATCGGATAAAGCCGTGGAAAAGATTTACAGGAATTACGTCATTGCACAAAGGGAAAAGGCAAACATCCTATTGACGGAAACTTTAATCGATAAATTTCTGGTCTTATGGAAGCTATCAACATGGTAGACGGTGGAAAAGAGTTGAAAATGGAACTACATGAGGACAAGCTATTTAGAAGCGACGTAAAAAACGTAGTGGGAAAGTTGTCACCGTATGATCCCGGCGATGGATATGGCAATGGCAATGGCGGCTAGGGATCCCATGTTCTCTTTTGCCCACGTTCGAAATCTTTCGAATTTTGTCCGGATGTTATTCCTTATTGTTTCTCTGTATTTGTGTTTTCCTTCTTCGGATTCGAGGACCAATCCTATTTCCAAGTTAAGATCATCAATAATCTGTTCGCCGACTTCCACTGCCTTTGTCATAATGTTCCGTCGGTCCTCGTCTTTTTCTTTCCTTCGACTGTCTTTCCATCGGTTTAATTCGATGGTTTCTGCACGTATCTTTTCCTGTGGTGTGGGTCCCTTAATAGGTACCGTTACTCCTGCGAGCTCTCTTCTTTCATTGAACGTTATTTTTCCTTCGTCATGTAGTTTTTCCGCTTGTTTGATAAGACCACCGCTTGCGTCGGAAACGTCCTGATGAAAATCCTCCTGAGCCTCTGAAGCTATGGCTTCCCTGTTTTCCTCTAGCATTTCCCCTCCCGTTTCCTCTTCCACCACGCTTTCGGTTTTCCCCCGATGTTCTATCCGTGCTTTTTCATATAGATTTTTAAATTCTGTCACGGCTGTTATGGATTTTTTGTCCGTTGACATCGTACATTCTCCGGATTTTCCGATATATGCTATTCCAACCCCGTCAAACGAAATCCACTATTTGTTAAAATCTAAACGTCCGAATAAATCTTTGGAGATCGGACCGTCGTTAGGATTTAGTCTATATTCACTTTTAAGTAACCTTCTGACGTACTCTCCTTTTCTGTCGTTCGTTGTTTCCAGCGTACTTAGTTCGTTAATTTGGGTTCTTCTTTTACTGAAGCTATCGTTAGCGTTTTCATTTCGAAAGCTTCTCCACTCCGGATCGTCCAGATCCGGAAGGTGAATGACGTTTCGTTTCCTCGATGAATGACGTTTCGGCTTCATCTTCTTCGGTTTCATCGCTACCTTCTGGTCGATCGTTAAATAGATCACTCATCTCCGTTTCCATTTTTTTTAAAGGGGCAGTGTCACGGTTCTAGTAAGCATCCAAAATATGCGCGAACTTGAAAAACTGTTGTCATTTTTTATTCTATTTAAAATTTTTGTAAGCGCCCAGGGGACGACAAGCTAGGCTCCGCCCTTACGGCACGACCTGACATTCATTTTGCTTATTTATCAATTGCTTGCGTTCGGAATGTATTTCTTGTCTTTCAAATACCTTATGGCAAACGTGCTTCCGGCTACGGCAGCAGCCAACTTCGCCGCTCCTTCCAACGTCATCGGTGCACCGAGACTTTTTCCAACAACTTTTTTCGCAAGGTAGGATACACCGACGACTCCGGTCATCAGTAGTGTGGCATCGTACAATTCGTTAATCACTTCCTTCTTTGTATCGGACATTATGTTTTATTATATACGGAAAATATTCTCAAATCCGAACGAACTTGAGAGATTCAGTGTGTAAAATTGGTTATTTCTTTACTTAGCCGTAAGATGTCTTCACCCAAACATTACAGACGGTTTAGGACGGAATCGGACATCTCGTTAAGAATGTAATTTTCTATTCTATCCATCACTTCGCGCATTTCCGCAGCAATTACCGTTTCTTTTCCACCGCGATGTGCTTTTCCTCCAAATGGAACAGGTGGGAAATTTGTCTGAGCATGCGCGAGCAAAATGAGCCACGCAATTGTGTGGAATGCACGCAACGCGTGTTTACAAAAAGGCGCGATTGTGTAAATATTGCCAAATATTTGGTACAAAATAAATGACTGATTTACGTTGAAAATGGATATGATTCTAAATTAATCATACAGAATTTTTTAGTGACGTTCTATTTCAGTACCCTGCCATTGTCCCTGGTGTGCTGTCTGTCTGCATTCGATCTGAAACAGTTGCTACTTTGCTGTCGAAACATTTCGAATGTTTACATGAAAATAGAGACAAGTCATGAATTTTATAACTTCGTAAACTGTATGAGCCCCTATTTTTACGCTTATACCTAAGATATCAAATAAAACTACATGAAACACAGAACATTTTTAGAAAGTTTTATCGTGAGGCCACGGCCAATTTTTAAAATATCTCCATTTCTGTTCCAGTCATCACCAAAATTACACTGAAGCCGGCTTGAATATACAACAAATTTTGAATCTCGTCAAGTACAAAAATATTTAACGTGTAACCAAAATATGCTCATGAAATGGAAATTAAGAGCTAAATTTTCAAACTAGACCCTTCTCAAGGCGGTTTTCATGAAGGAAGTTCACCTTTCGGCCTTTGATTCGTGGCAAAAATTTGACCACAACACGTGCTAAGCAACTGCGTCTCAAAGACTTAGCTAAACAATTGTGAGCCCCTATTTTCCTGACGATATGTGATACCTATATATGTTGATACCTACAAACGCCGAAAAGGTTTTTCTTTTCAATTAGCTATATTTGAAATTGAGGCCACGGGCTATTTTTAAGAAAATACAGTTCAAAGTCAAGCTAGTTTTACATATTTTCAAAATTTGTCAAATTTCGCGAGCTTGTATTTTGAACTTAGACCACTGAAGTTACATTAAGAAACATAGGATAGAAAATTGGAGGCATATAAAATAAATTTCAACTTACATTTCATTCTCATATCACGTTTTTCTTCGTTTATTACGGTTTTAAAAAGCCATAGCTCGACGTATACGGTATTTTGCTCCCATGTTCACGTCGCCATATTCACTTATTCCAATCACTCGATTACAAAAAAAAATCATCCCAAAACAAAGAAATCGTGATCGATTTTTAAAAGAATAACCGTTAATTTGTAAATCGTTGAATGGAAAGTGAAAAATAGTCAGCTAAAACAGCTTCTTGCTAACTTCCTGCTTTGTTTTGAATGTAAATGCATGGAGCTTTGTTTCTGCCCACGATTTTTTGGTCAGCGACGACAATTTCCCACCTGTTTCCAAATGGTTAACGGCATCTTCCCCCAACGCATCGAGAAGCTTTTCCCTAATTCCGTCCAGTCTCGTCCGAGCAAGATGTCCCACTGGATTATCAACTAATACGGTGGACAGTGCGGCATATACTCCAGCTTCTTCCAGATCCAGGACATCGACCAGATCCTTTGCATAGTCGTACACCCTTCCCAAAAAACTATCCCCAAAGAGCTTTAACAAATCCTCTTTCGTTACGTTTTCTTCAAACATTTTCATAGCATCGGATATTTTTTCTCTGCAGCGTCTTCCCCACTTGTTCTGTGCACAACTGTCATATTGTTTTACCATACAGTACGAAAAAACTTTATCTTTAAGATGCGGTTTTAGTCAAAAAGGTCGAAACCATCCTGTGGTTGAGCTGCAGCTTTTTCTTCCGTAACTTGCGGTTTATCCTGCTCGCTTTTTTCTACTTCCGAACCGTTTCTGCTTATCCTATCACACCACATCACGTAAAGGGATCCAAGTCCCACGGTAATGCCTACCACCATTCTTATCCTTTCCAGGGTAATCGTCGTATCCCCGCCCGACTCTGGACGTTCGTTTTCCGCAATTGTGACATCCTGCTCTGCCTCGCGTGCCGCACGTTTTTTCGCCTTCGTTTCCAAGTCTTCGACCTGCTTCCACGCGTTTTAGATCCTTAACGTGGGTTTTTACCGGATTTGTGACCTTAGGTTCGCTCGAATTGTCTTGCTCCATCTTTTATTTACTTAGAATAAAATATCTAAGTAAAACTTAAGTAAGTTTTACGTAAAATTTAAGTAACCTTAATTTTTACTTGAAAGTTTCTCAAAATAGTGCTCAAGTAACATTAATTTTACTCAAAAGTGTCTTAATATAAGGTAATTTTAAGTAGACTTCGAGATCAGGAACTCGTCTTCGGACATGGTCTTCAATCGGTAGTGACCGTAGGGAAGGGTATCAATTCCATTCGCAACAATAATTCTCTTATCATCCTTTGCGGTCAAACCTACCTTCCTAGTTGTTTCCGTGAACACAGTGTGACCGAGACTACGGAAACCATGTATTTACTATCATCCTCTTCCAAATTTGTGACACGGTTTCTAAAGTCCTCAAAAAACAATCTTTTTATCCAACACGTGCTTTCGTATACCTTTCCCCTTCTTACTTTCCGTTTCATCATCCATAAGATGCGCATGCATCTTGGAACAAAGCGCAACCTTTTCACGCATTTGTTCCCCAGCGAACTCATCCTTCATAAGACCTACTTTCTTATAATTTTCCTTGGAAAAAAGTCCGCTTGGATGATCCTTCCTATAATTACTGAAGTCAAAGTACTCCAATATAATCCAATATAATCCTGATAAACATCCTCCGTTTCGATCTATATCACCAAGCTATCCGTATCCGTCATTGGAAGTTTAACAAAATTTATACATGAAAAGCTTCGAAAGATCAAGAATGGCCTCGCCAAGGTAAATAGGTTTATTCATCGTAACCTCGGTCTTCAGCATGTGAACGGCAGGAAGGGTTTCCGAAAATATTGTTGTAGACTTATAATTTGTTAGTCTAAGCATACGCTCGTACTGTTCAGCGGACGTTTTTAAACGTATGTCCTTACGATTCCTAACATTTTCCATCATCTTTCCGAACGCTGCATTGTTCATCAATTTAAAAAGTTTTTCTTATCTTCCGTTACAGACTCCTGTCTTAACTTTGTGTTTTTCGAAATGTACTTTTCCAACCAGGCTTCCTCTGGAAACTTATTTCGTCTATGGACTTTAGTTAACTTCATTCCTTTGTCAAGAACAAACTTTAGCATTTCGTGGTGAATAACGTATTTTTTCTTATCGTTCAAGGTTGTAACAAGGTTCTGTACCTTTTCCCAAACCATCCGCTCTGGTAATAACGGATAGTCGCTGTGAAGATCGTGAAGTTCCTCGGGATATGTAAGGCCAACTTCCAAAAAACATGGATACTTCCTCCACTCTTCACCCTGCATCTCGGTCTCCGTCATCCATTCAAAACCACCACCGTTAACTTCTGCGACATTGCCCATTCGTAAAGATTATTTGCATCCAGCGGTACGATAAACTTACTCGACTCGTCGGGGTCGTAAAACTTCATGTACCGTACTTATTATTTGACTTGGAGTATCTCTTCACCGCCATGCTCAATCTTCCGCGAATACAGTTTTCTGTCATTAATGCCATATCCGGATCGGACAGAAGGTCTAATTTAACCCCGGTTACCTTAAGGTGGCTCCATACAGTTTCGTAGTATAAATACCTTATTGCGTAAAAAATTCAATTTATAAATTTTATTACTTCATCTATTAATTTTAAGCATTCCTGAGTATAAATTAAGTATTTGATAGAAACAATTTGCAATATTCTTGAACATAATATTGTTTCAATGGAAACAGTAGTCTCGCCAAATATGGTATTTTTTTCTATTTTAAGCAGGTTTTTATCATTTATTTTCCGAATATTGCCGGTGGCACCCCATTTTTAACTGCTGTATAGCTTTCACTTTTAATACTGAATCTTATCCCTGAAAATAAAAAAATTCTGTAGATTAGAATAGCCAGAATAAAAAATTGCGGATTTAGAGTTTTTCAATCTACAGATTTTTTTAAAATTTTGATATTCTATTTGTTTTAAAAGAAGTTATCGTTGTGCAAAATTTCATCACATGTCACCGTGCAAAATTTTGAATTACGCCGTTTTATTGTGGTATCTCACTCGCTCGGCCGAAAGTTTTTCGAGCCCTGCAAGGATAATGAATTGACATGCGCGTACATGTTTTCGCAGGCGCATCTCGGAAAAACACGCACAAAAAAGTTTTTAGTCTCGTCGAAATATCAAATATATGTTGTGTTTTCTTGCTTATAGAAAGCCAAATATATTTAGTTTTGCATGCTAACTCGGGATAACGCCAAGAAAACAGGTGATTGTGTCGTTTGGTATAAGATATGTGGGACATGTATGAACTTTTTGGCTTCTCAACATAGTTTTATGTTCCTTTTCAGTCGTAACTTGTGTGTTTTCATGTTGTTGTTGACAATTTAACACAGTTTAACCGACGCATGATGCTGTTTCAGCCGGCGCATGATGCTGTTTCACTGAATTTCTTTGCTGTTAGTAACACTTAGAATACATTTACCAGTTGTAAGTACAAAAAACTCTGGATATTAACTTATAAATCGCCAAATATTGCAGTAAAAAACTTTTCGCCCGTCGGGCCGATCGCCGGTTTTCACAAGAGTTTGAACGTTGAACATTGCATTTTTTACCTTAAAATGTCTTCTAAAAAGACTAGTTATTCGATGTTCAGAGCTAAATCAGGACGAAGTTTGTTCTTTGAGAACAAATGAGAACAAGGAAGATTCAAAACATCAAAATAAACATGACTTGTGGTTCGGATTTTTGACTGAAAAAGTTGTTTTTATTTTTGCATATATTTTTAATATTTTCGCGCGAAAACTCAAGATTAGGTACCAGTTCCCCGATGATGAAAAGTGTATGGAGCCACCTTAAGTGCAGCGGAATACGTCAATCCCGAAGTCGTATAATACCACGCCGGATCCAAACCGTAATTTTTGAAAGATACCTTGCGAAAGTTCTCGAAAACATCCGTTAACAAATAAACATCCATTTCTAGATAAGAAAGCATATAATCCCGTATCGTCCTGCATCCAAGCTTCTTAAAAATATCCTGCGCTCTGGCATACCTTTCGGTCGTAGTGTGTTCATCCTTCAGCTTGTTATAAAACTTATCGGCCGGCGGTAAGCAAGTCTCATTCAACTTTTCCAGACTATCAATGTAATCGTAAGGGAATTCACCCTTTCCCAAAAATGTCTTGTCCATTCCCACATTCATGTTCCTCACCAGGTTCGGAAACCTTCCAAACGGGGAGGAACCATCTTTTCCCGCAGATGCAAGGGAAGCAACGGCAGCCTCCAAAGAACTGTTCAAAAACTTATACGTGTCCAGAAACCTGATCTTAAACGGCGTCATTCTATTCTTTCCTATACTCGCATTTGTTTTTGGAGAACTTATCTACATTTCTTCCGTTTTTGCAATTGCATCAATATGATCCTTATCCAGTGCAAGATCCTTAATAAACGTATGACAGTCATAACCTTCTAAATAGTGAAAAAAGGTCGGAATAAATTCCGGAATCCTTGCCTTCAAATTACACTTGTCATGTGCTGCTCCACGATACCTTCCGGTAAAGTGACAGTGACAGTGACAGTGATCACGAACCTTGATGCCCTTCTCACCACTGGATTCAAAATCCTCTCCACAAAAATGACACCTCGTAGCAAGTCTAAAGTCTTCCTTATCTTCCAATGTCATTCGCATCGGAACGGGAAACCAAAAATATCCCTCATTATAATATGCAGTCGTAGTGAAGGGCTTCGACAAATTCCGCGGAAATATTGTGATCCTCGGACGTTTTCACGAACTTACGTTTTATCGGTTTAAACTTAATTTCATCGGATGCAATTATGTGGCACATAAACGCGATGGGTTTGTGAACCTTCTTTAACCTCTTCCTTGTACATTCCCCGACATTCTTTCCTTCCAAATCCTTATCCTCGACGTTGGGCAACATGCACTCCGTATCGGCAATTCCCATGAACGGAACCATCGTCATAGCCCGAATCTTATCAAACTTAACGAACGAACCAGGTTTCGGATAGTTAATCCTTTGTCCGTCAAACGTCAAATTTCTAGATGGATGTTTAACGCTTCAGGTGAACAAAACGGATTTAAACAGTAACTGCAAACGTATTTTTTACTAAGATTTTTTTACTGCTCCTCTGCGACGATATTAAACGGCTCCGGTTCTTCCCAACACTAAAGTGACCGTCGTAATAAAAAAGCTTAAAACAACTTTCTCGTACTTTCCCTTATTTTGTTTCCAGGGAGTCACGCGCCTGATTCCCTTCTTCTCATAGTCCTCGGGTCCCTCCAAGATGTAAACAACAATTCCAATGTTGTTGTTTCTTTCGAACCTCTCCACATCCTTGTAGGATGCCGGAAAGTTTACGCCAGTTACGTCAAATTCCTCTGCCTTTAGCCGACGATTTTTGTCTATCCATTCACCATTCCTTTTAACCGGATTTAAATACCTTATCACAGACCAAAGCAAACACTTGTGATCATCCGTATTTCTTATATTTATAATGCACCCTTATTTTTAATATTGTGTGGAAGTTCGCTGTAGCTGCCACCGACAAACGGATTATATTCCTCCATACTAATGACAAGTCTAAGTGCGGATTCAAATCTCCATCCCGACCCGTTTTTCTGATAATTTGCAAAGCTTTGTAAAATCTTGGCAATGGCCATGTCGTACACGTCCGATACTTCTGCCGTATTAAAGATCATGGCGGTAAGACTGGAAAAGGAAACCTCCACCGACACGCTTACCCCAGTACTAACATTCTCCTTCACCATAATGCAAAAACCTAACCGGTAATCTGTGTGAAAGCACAAGCCGTAGAACCTCGGGTCTTGCCGCGGACAGGTATGTCCTGGGACCATAAAGACGGTTACCTTCGATGACATACTTCGTTCCCTTACCACCGAAACCACCCTGCGACAGAGCGGCCCGAAAGTCCCTGGCTTCCGCTTTTTTCCGATGGTACTTTTCCCGTGCCTTCTCGTTTTTCCGTATCCTTGTCAGCTCCTTCTTTTGTGGCTTGTCCGCTGCCTTCTGTCGTCGCTTCTCCTCTTTCGCAATCTCCTTGGCCCGTTTCTCGGTTATCTTCTGCCGTCGCTTTTCTTCCGCAATTTCCTTACCCCATTTCTTGGCTTCCTTCGATGGCTTCCTTCGATGCCTCTGCCAGCCTCTGCTTCTCCTCGGTCTGTATCCTCTTCTTTCCGCTTCTTCGAATTTTCGAATCCTTTCCTTCTCCCGACGTATAATCCTGTCCTGCTCCTCGTTAATCTTCTTCTGTCTCGCGAGTTGGCTTTTCAGTTTCTTTGCCTCCGTATCTCGGACTTTCTTTGCTTGTTGTTCCCGTGCCCTGAGCTTTTTGGACTGTTCTTCTACGTCCTTTTAGTCTTTCTTCCACCTTTTTTCTTCCACATTTTTGTCTTTTTCGAGTAGTTTATCGAGCTCCTTGTTAATTTTAACCTGTTTTCCGACATCCTCTTTTTCAGTATATCTTTGCGCTTTCCTGTATTCCACCCTTGCCTTCTTACGACGCTTTTCCGTTTGTGTTTTTGCTTGCTTCAAAGCGTTTCTTTTCATATTTTCAACAAGTTCGGACAGTTCGTCCTGTAATAATCTGACGTCATGTACTTGTGACGTCACTTGCATATAGCATTCCATGGATATTAAATTGATTATTGTGATAACCACTCAAAGAGCGTGCCTCGTATTATCATGCATAAAAATACTACACGTCCGAATGCCGGAAATTGTCCGACTTTGTAAATATCGGTTTTCCATGTTTTATTTACTGTAGAAAACCATAATCTATAAGGTGTCGATCCCAAATTTCAATTTTCAAAATCCAAAGGATTTGGAAAAATATGGAAAACGTACAAAGTCCGGACGGTGCGCACAATTTTACGACGAGTGACAAAGTCCTTTATTTTATACGGTAAAAATCTTGTCTATAAAACGTTGATCCTGTTTCCTTCGTTCCTCCTCCTCCGCTATTTCCCTCTCCCACAAACAAAACTCTTTCAGATGTTTATCGTATCCACCCTCACCATTAAAAGATCTCAAACAACGTTCGCAAAGTATCCTGGATGCGTGACGTGTGGTAATTCATCTCGTCCACAGACGACTGATATTTTTTACGATGTAATAACGGTTTCCGTAAAGAAACAACGTAACGACCTTATCACATTTCCATCCAGCCTTCCTCAACGTCATAATGACGTCTCCGACCAATCCTATCAAACTGATCCCGATATTATTCCTTATTACGAAATTTTCTATATTTCCATCCGGGTCGTTCCAATCATAGTTCCCGGCCTGAGTCCTCAAAACCCTCGTAACGCGTTCGCCAATTTTCATCACCGGATTCAAAGTACGCGTCACGGACCACATAAAACTTTCGGTATCGCTGCACTTCATGTTAACAAGTGCCTTCTTATTCACAATCCATTTAGGCAAAGACATATTTTATTTGTTCCAAAAGGAACTAGATGCGATTGTTTACTTGTTTTTAACTGCCTAGCTAGCAGTCCTTTGTTTTACCCAAGAAAAACAACGAGTAACAGAGGTAAAACTTATATTTTTGCCTTTTCCTACAAAACATGTGTTCATAAGAGCATGCTTAATGCGCATGCGCTTGCTAAATTATGCTAAATACTTTATGTAATACATAATGCGTGTCCATTCCGCCGGCCTTGATTGCATCAACAAAAGAATGTCAATAATATAAGCACATATCTAAACTTATCTGTTCAAACTTATATTCGTTCATTGTTCATTACTTCACTTCATTTGATCATCTTTCTTCGGCACTTCTTTCGCTGGTAGAAGTAAACATAACTTCACAATCGGTCGGATGAAGGTGCCAGTCTTCGTTTGTACAGTAACGACTCGAACAAGTTTATCTGGACCAGGATGAACCTTTGTGACTCGAGCAAGAGGCCATTGACAAGGTGCTGTACGATTGTCTTTAACGAGGACAATATCGTCTAGTTGAAGATGTCGTTTTGGAACGAAACACTTGTTAAATCGTTGTAAGCCATTGAGATATTCAGCAGACCATCGTTTCCAGAAGTGTTGTGTCAATGCTTGACAGAGTTTCCATCTTTTTAAACCAAGAATGGGCTCTTTATAAATGCGGCTAGGTAGAGCTTCTAAAGGACGTCCAATTAGAAAATGCCCAGGAGTAAGTGGAGATATTCCATCATCATCATTTGTATCAAGCGAAGGTATCAGTGGACGAGAGTTGAGACAGGCTTCGATTTGGCAGAGGGTGGTTGTCATTTCTTCGAAGTTTAGTTTGGTTTCCCCAACTATTCGCTTCGTAAAGTGCCATTTACAGGACTATACCCCGTTCTCCCAAACAGAACCATGATGAGGACCGGTGGGTGGGCTAAACTTCCACTGGATGCCTTGGGACGAACAAAAGTTCATAACAAATTCTTTCATATCTGGTCTTTGAAGTAGTCGATAAAGTTCCCTTAAATCTTTATTCGTACGCCGAAAACAAGTCGCGTTATCGCTCCAAATCTGCGTGGGTTTTCCTCTTCGAGAAACAAAGCGACGAAGTGTAGCAAGGAATGCTTCCGCCGAGAGGTCTGATACTAATTCGATGTGACACGACTTGGTTACGAGGCAAACAAAAACTGCTACATAGGCTTTGCGATACGTTGGCTTTCGAACTGATCCTATCTTTAGTGTAAACGGTCCAGCACAGTCTACCGAGACTCTCTCATTGGCAAAGGTGGGCAAAACACGTGCTGACGGAAGTTGACCCATCAGTTGAGTTGTTATCTTTGGAGATGCTCGCTTGCACACTACACACTCACGTATCAACTTACGAACGACTCTACGTGCACTAATGATGTGATAGGTATCCTGAAGAAATCCTAAAGTAAGCTTTGGACCAGCATGACACAATCGTTTACGTTCACTCTGTACGATCAAGGTTGAAAGATAATGCTTTCCATGAAGGATCAGTGGATGCTGACATTCGTAATCTTTCATTGACTGCGAAAGACGACTACCAACTCTTAATAATCAGTCTTTATCCAAGAAGGTATTCAATGATTGCAAAGGATCCGACAATGGTAATGGGTTTTTCTTTCTTAACAATTTGACAGTGTTTGGGAACATTTGAGCTTGTTTAATCAAATAAGTTTTAGCTTTGGATAGTTCAGACACTGCTAGTGGTGTAGAACTGAATAGGTTTGAACGGGTGACCACACGAACTACCCAGGCAGTAACCCTCACGAGTTGAATGTAACTGGAATATCGAGTAATGTCAATCACAGGCTCCCTCGAGGCTGTATCTATCGTTGTTTGCAGAGTAACTTCTTCTTTCTCTTTTAGTTGTAAGCAGTCTTTCGTGAAACCCAGCGATTGAAGAGCTTCCAGTGAAGGAGGTGCAGTAAATTTCGATGGCCAATTCGACTGATTTTGTTTAAGCCAATCTGGACCAGTCCACCAGAGGGGGTGTTCTTTAATTTCCTTTGCTAATATACCACGAGATCCGACGTCCGCTGGATTTTGTAAACCATCAACGTGCTTCCATCTTTGAGGTGGTATCAAATCTTGTATCTTTGCAATTCGATTAGCTTCAAAAGTTTTAAACCGCTGGCTAGTGCCATAGATCCAGTAAAGAACGATTGAGCTGTCTGTGAAGGCATGTAAATTCAACAATGGAATGGAAAGGATTTCTTGAAGATGTCTCATCCTCTGCGCAAGTAAAAGAGCTTAAGTTGGACAGTTCAAACAAACTTTCTTAAGTTGGACAGTTCAAACAAACTTTCTCTCCAGTTCATAAAGTGTCTCTGCATTCCGGTGGCAATGGCTCATCCCAATCGATGCTTTGTTTCTATAGCTGTTGGAAAATGATTTTCACAACAATCGTGACATTCGTCGAAGATCTTTGAAGAATTGAATTGAATTGAATTGATTTAATGACTACTGACTTTGTAACCCAAAAAGGTTAAATTACACCAGTATTACATAAATTAAGAGGATAAGTTAAAATTACATAATAATTACATATTTAAGATTATTTACATTTCTAAAAACTTATTTACTGTTAATCTTTAATATACTTTGAGGTAAAAACGAATTCTTAAAACGTTCGGTTCTGCAAACATAATTATGATATTTACATATCGGTCTTAGATCATATCCAGATAAAACTGTTTGTGGTAAAAGATCTTTGAGATTTTCATTGTCAATATTCTTCTCAAAGAAATGTTCGCATAATTTTTCTCGTCGATCTCTCAGTGACGTGATGTTAGTCGTGATCAGCGCTTCGTCGTACTTTTGCGATGGGAGGATTATTCTCAACGCGCGTTTTTGTATTTTTTCAATATCGTCACATAAATATTGTTGGATATTGTAATGCCAGACCTGGCATGCGTACTCTAAAACAGGCCTAAAAATGGTAGTATATACAGTAATTAACGTGTCAATACACGCGTTGGACCTTTTTAGCAGTCTTAGCATATAGAGCCTCTTGCTAGCTTTTTTAACTATGTTATTTATATGTTCATTCCACTTCATGTTATCTTGGACTGTGAGGCCAAGGATACGGGCAGATTTCTCTCGTTCAATATTAACTTTATCGACTGTTAAAGGGGGAAAGCAATGCTTCTTTTTTGCAAAATCAATAACCAGTTCTTTGCATTTTCCAATGTTTAATTTCATATTATTACTCGTAGTCCAATTATTGATGTAATTAACCAGTTCTTGAAGGTTGCTGTTACAATCTGGGCCAATGGTTTCGGTAGTGGTGGTGTCGTCAACGTATTTCCATCGGTCTTTCCAATCAGCGAGGAGATCGTTTATCATGATTAGGAAGAGGATTGGGCCTAAAACAGTTCCCTGGGGTACTCCACCGTTGAGGATTTGCCATTCTGACACACAATGGGGCATTCTGACCCGTTGGCTTCGTTGAGTAAGAAAACTTCTTATCCAGTTTGTATTAATGATGGAACGTCCATATCAGATAATTTACTGAGGAGGATGTTATGATCGATATGATCAAAAGCTTTGGAGAAGTCTAATAAAAAAATTCTCACAGCGTTTTTCGGCACATCAGTTTCATTTAATAAGTGATGGAGAAGGCTCAATAATGCATGTGTTGTTGAAGAGTTTTTTAGAGATCCAAATTGCCGTTTATCGATCTTCTCACCAATCAACTCCATCAGCCAGTCTGCAACAAAACGTTCACACGTTTTTGACAAAGTGGCAGTAAGCGAGATGGGACGCAAGTCTTTAGTAATGTCCCTCAGCACCTTATTTTTAGGTACAGGGATGACGTCGGCTTTTTTCCATACCGCGGGAACAGACGCCTGTTGAAGGGAGGCGTTGAAGATTGAAGTAACAGGGGAAGGTGGTAAGGTGGGACTGATCAACGGAGAGCTCAGCAGTAGAAAATCGAAAACATTCTTGATTTGAGTTGTATTCTATGCCAAGTGTCTTAACGAAGTTGTCTGAATCTCCTAATTTAGATGTAGTTTGGCTGCTTTGAATTTCTTGTGGAATAGAGTTCAACACTTCAGTAGAGTTAGAGTCCCATTTATGAAGTTTGAAACCGCCTGTGGCAAAGAGATCTTTGAGCTGTCGTTGTAACAAGATGGCTTCTTGCTTGGTTTGTACAGAAGGTGTTTCATCGTCCACGTAAAAAGATTCCCTTACGACTTTGGCAGCGAGCGGGAACTTTGCTTCGTTGTCTTCAGCGAGGCGAAATACCGAATTTGTTGCAAGAAATGCCGCACTTGCAATTCCAAACGTGACTCGTGTCATTCGATAATCATGGACTGGATCATTAGGATTTTCTCTCCACAGAAACCGATGGTAATCTCTATCCTCAATAGCTAAGCCAACTGCCCGAAATTGTACATTTTGGAAACATCAGTGGTAAGGACATACGGATGTCTTCGGAAACGAATGAGAACATCGTTGAGTGGGGAATATACAGTTGGTCCGACAAGAAGCTGATCATTAAGAGAGACACCAGAAGTGGTTTTCATTGAACCATCGAAGACAACACGTAGAGGAGTTGTTGCCGAATCTTTATAATCAGCATGGTGGGCCAAGTAAAAGGTATCCGAAGAGGGTTTGTTGAGATCATTATCGGGAACTCTTTCAGCATGACCAGAGGAAATATACTCATTCACAACATTTGCGTAATCTTCAAACTGTTCGGAACGACGAAGATGACGTTCAAGAGACAAGAAACGACGTAAGGCGAGAGGTCGTGATTCCCCCAAGGTTGATTTCTGTGGTTTGAAAGGGAGGTTAACAATGATGCGACCATTTTCTTCATGCTTGAGGTGTTGGTTGTAATGTTGTAATGCTAATTTGTCAGTCAGTGACACAGGCACTTTAGGTTTAGGTGGCTCCTCCAATGTCCAAAATTTCTGCAGAGTTTCTTCGCAACTAGGATAAGCAGTAGATACATGGAGAGTTGTGACTGATTCTGTTGTTGAACGATTACCATTGACATGGCCAAACAGGACCCAACCAAAAAGGGTTTCTTGAGCTGACGGCGTTCCTTTAGGTCCAAGAATAAGCCCTTGTTTCAAGATGTCGTGATAAGCACTTACGCCAAGAAGAATATCAATTGGTTTCGACATATTGAATGCGGGATCTGCTAACTTGAGAAAGGACAGGTGAGGCCAGTGACCTTTTGGAAAGGAAGTGGTAGGTAGACACCTTGTTTAAGGACTGAAGAACAATAGCTTGCACATTTGATAGAGTAGAAGAGCTCTGAGTAGATTTCAAGTTAATGTTCACAATACTGTTACTTAGGGTAAAGCACTGGGATCCTCCAATTCCGTTTATGGTGATTTCCTGTTTAGATCTTCTTAACTTAAGGTGTTGAGCTAGTCTCTTGGTGATGAAAAACGCTGTTGAAGCTGGGTCGAGTAGGGCTCGAGCTGTCATTTGTTGACCAGATGGGGAGCTTACGATGACTTCAGCTGTCATCATAAGAACATTATTCAAACTGTTTGCTTTGGGTGTCGCTACGTAGCTGAGTGATGCAGTAGATTCACTACTGGTGGGTGGATTACTTGGTGGAGAGGGGTTTGGGAAAGGGGGCAAATTGTTGTTTGGGGCACCTTGCTTCGACAATTCAGGTTTGTTTTCAGGTAGTTTGGAATCATCAACATGCAATAATGTGTGATGCCTTTTGCCATATTTAAGACATGAATGTGGTGAAGGACATTGCTTTGCCATATGTCTTCCCTTCAGACAATTGAGGCAAAGTCCCTTTTCATACACAAAGGCACGCTTCTCGGAAAGGTATTTCTCTTTGAAGGCTTGGCAATAGGCTATGCTGTGTTTCTGCCCATTGCAAGCTGAACACTTAACTTGTGTGGTAGTGGTATGGACTGATTCTGATTTGCCAAAATTCCCAGGACTGTACGACTTTGGTTTCTTGTTAAAGGGCTGAAATTTTCTTTGATTTACATCAAAGGAAGTTAGTTCAGTAGTTGTTGCTCTGAGGTCAAGAAATTCAAGGAATTTGGTATAGGAAGGCACATCCTTTTCTGCTTGTGTAAATTTTTGCCATTCAATCATTGTTTGGGAATCAAGTTTGGACTCGCCCAATGTTGTCATAAACCTATCAAAGTCTTGTGCTTTCAATGATCTTAAATGATGCTGGAAAGTGTCATGTAACTGTCTCAGTTCTGAGCTTGTGCCATCTTTAACTGGTTTGGCATTTAGCAAAGCTCTAGCATGAGCAGGATGGATAATTTGGGGGCGATCAAAACGAGCCTCGAGTGCTGCAATAGCTTCATGCTACTGCATCGATTCCTTCTATTGCATCTCTGGCCCTTTAGTGACAAGAGATTTCAGAAGATACTGCATGCGAAGTTGATTATCTAAATTCTTCGAGTTATGTATTGTTGCTTGAAATTGTTGCCAATAAGACTTCCATTTAGTGGGTTCCCCATCAAATGTAGGGATATTGAGTGGAGGAAGCTTCACAGTTTTTTGTTAATTTACTTCGGAACTTTCTAGCGCTTTGACTTTATTTAACAATAAGTTAAGTTCATGCTGTTGTTGAATGTTTTTAAATTCAAGCTCCTTATTTCTGTTCTCCTTTTCAATTTCAAGCTCTTTAGTTTGCTTCATTTGTTCACGGCGATGTTGCTTTATGAGTAGAGATAATTTCTCTTGATTTGACTTAATTTTGTCAAAATAACTAGATAAAAGATCATTCCAATTTCCGCCATCTACACCATCTAAATCTGGTATAGATGAGTCAATTTCACTTGTAAAACTATCAAGAGATTTCTCACATTCAGAAATTTGATTTCTGATATCGATAAGATCTTGAATATCGCTTTCATTAGGCTTATCAGTTGCTTCTTCAATATTTGCAATTGTTTTGTCTATCTTAGTCACACTGCGATTCCACTTTCGTTCCATTGCTTTCTTATCTTTGCTATCAGATGATTTTGTTTCATGTGAAACCTTGGTAGATTGAGTGTTCATAAAAAATACGAGTTTACTTACAGTTTCTCTGATTCGATCGTCATGAGCATCCAGCTCTTCGTAGTCTTTTGCGATCAGTTCTTCATCCTTAGGATCGATTTGAGCGTTGGCCAATAAATATATTTCCTGAAATTGATTATCTAAATCACGAAGTTCCTTCAAGTATTGTTCAGCACATACAGTACAATGTCGAATTGTGAGCTTTCAATCTTTTGCACCAGTGGTACGACTTTCTTTATAAGATTGGTGATTTTTCGCTTTGTAATGCTTCGTTTCTGTGCTAGCGTTTCACGGGATTCTTGCGACATGTTTACGTTCTCGATTTGTCTTGTTTCAAAATGAGTCAAACGACGCCATTCTTTCGCTGATTTACATCCGTCTTCGAAGGACCATAATAATAGATGCGATTGTTTACTTGTTTTTAACTGCCTAGCTAGCAGTCCTTTGTTTTACCCAAGAAAAACGAGTAACAGAGATAAAACTTATATTTTTGCCTTTTCCTACAAAACTTGTGTTCATACGAGCATGCTTAATGCGCATGCGTTTGCTAAATTATGCTAAATACTTTATGTAATACATAACGCGTGTCCAGGAACATTATATAAAATGTCGATTCCGTCGACGCATCCGAAAAATCTTCGAAAAGATCTCGAGGAAGAACTTTGGGAAGATCTTGGGAAAAATCCTCGAAAAGACCTTAGGGATACTTGGGGAAAACATTGGGAAAACATTGGGAAAAAATACGGAAAACCTTGGGAAAACTTTAAGAAGACTTTGGAAAGAATTCGGGAAGACTTTGGGAAAAATTTGGAAAGACTTTGAAAAGACTTTGTGAGATTTCGGGAAGACTTTAAAAATACTTTGAGAAAACTTTGGGAAAAAAAATTATGGAAGATAAAATCAACATCGTTCCAACCTCGATGTGAGCTGCGGGTGGAAGATTTTCAAATGATTATTTGAAATTGTACTTTGAGAAGAAATTCTGGGAAGAAATACGGAAAACATTGGGAGGAATTTTTGGGAAGAAATTCTGGAAGATAAAATCAACATCATCCCAACCTCGATGCGGGCTGCGGGTGGAAGATTTTCAAACGATTATTTGAAAATTCTGGGAAAAATCGGGTGTGGGTGGGGTTTTTTTATGGTATTAGAAATGAGCTAAAATGTACAAAAATGTGGAAATCAGCTAAAATGTACAAAAATACATCGGAACTCGCATCTATACACTACTATAGTGTGCTTCCTTGCTTCGCTCGGTAGCAATTACGACACAAACAGGCACTCATTAAATATTAATTAGTCATTACTTGAAGCCACTCGATATCAAACAATTTGGATCAGTTTCAGGCCAGCAAAGTGTATTCCACAAGCGAGACTTCATATGATAATCATCACGAGATGTTCGTCCTTTCGATGACCTGCTAGGAACATGAACAACGGCAATAAACTGACCAAGTGATATATTCCATAAACGGATTGTTTTATCACGAGATCCTGATGCAAGAATATAACCACTCTCTTGCCACTTTGGTGCACCAAATATCTCTGAAAAGATATTTGTCAGGATAGTTAACTGAAAAGAGAATAAAGGCGCAGCTTTGGACACAAGAGATACACAAACTAATCTGATCACATCATACAGACCGACACAAATTTTGGTACAGTGTCAACAAAACATGCAACTACAAAACTATCATCATGCGATAAGTGGGGACACGGTTAATAGAAGGTGGGGAAGAATATAAATTATTGATGATATTACCTTAACGATAATTCCAATATATTTTACTTACCTCCAGGTAATTTACTCGCCGGAACTGGGGACCAAGTTAGAGAATGAACTTCGTCATTATGGCCTTTTAAAACGTTCACAATTTCTTGATTCTCTTTCTGTAGCATCAACACAATTATTTGACCAGTTTTGTAGCTGAAAGAATATAAACTTATGTTGTGTTGCAGTCAATAACGTTATCTTTGCTGTGTGGAGTAAAATAGTGCGAAAATATATTTTTTTCACAGGGCAGTTGTTGTCTTCTTACAATGTTGTCTTCTTACTGGCTACTTCTTACAGTATTTACATTGTTACAGGCCGAGATGCACGACTATTGGCTTTTCAAGCATGATAATTAGAACACTTCTCAAACCATTATTACTTACATATTATATCTTATTGGATTCTTCTGAGCCCAATATGGCAAAATATTAAGTCGAGACTTCAATATTGGGCGAGACCGAAGGTCGAGCCTAATACTGAAGTCGAGACTTAATATTTTGCCATATTGGGCGAAGATGAATCCAATAGGAGTTTTATTATATCGAACAAAACAATTCTATAAAAAAATTGTCAATAAGCGATAAAGTAAATACAGCGAGACTAATACAGCGACAACATTACTACATACAGTATATCGGCGTCGAATTTGCTTAAATAACTAAAAAAAAGTTAATAAACCTGTTTTTAAAAATATGTGTGCATAGATAAACTCAATTCCATGTATGTTTAGAGGAAATTTGACCTAATTTTAACGAAAAAAATATTACTAACTTGTAGGCTGTTGCAAACAAATAAATTTCGCGAAGACAAGTTTTCCCCCGCTTTTATAATTTTAAACAAAACTGGTAGAAAAAACTGTAGTAATGTACCAAATTCTTTTCATTATTCTGCCATATCGTTCGTCGTATGTTTGAAATTGACAAAACATCTGAAAAGGGTTGAAAAACCATGAAAAAAGCCACAATTCGCAACTGTCCAATAGGTTCCTGTCCAATATCGTAAAATATTGGATCGGCACGTGACCCTCTCAACGATTACTGATTGGTTAAGTGCACGTGAGTGTATAATAAACTGTTCTCTAAATTTGTTGCGTTGGGTAAAATCAATTTGATTGGCTAAGAGCTTACAGTTGTGTAAATCGCGCAATCACACAACCTACAGAAAATTCAGTTATCTGCTAGCAGATAACTGAGTTATATGCAAATGAGCCTGCGATAATTAGCAAGCGTTATCTATTTAACACAAACAAATGTATGATAAAACAATTATTGAATTCGGTTTTTGTGATATGCAAAATTATCAAGATCTCGGTAAGTGTTATCAGCCTCGCCTTCGGCTCGGCTGATAACGCTTACCTCGACCTTGATAATTCCGCATATCACAAAAACCTCATCCAATAATTGTTAAATATTATTGAATGAGGTAAGCATCATATGAAGATGTATCAAGCCCAACGTTTGTGTTATCAACCGAAGCCGAAGGCCGAGGTTGATAACACAAACTGACGACATAATTATTCATGTCTTGCGAGTTAATATGACGTTTCACAGTTGGCTGTTAGCCAATCAGAAACCATGAATCTTTCAAGTAAATAATATTAATAATAATATACATTATACACATACACGAGCAAATTACCTTGTACAAAAGCTGAACAAGATTCCTGTCAAGCAAAACTTGCCAGTGAAACATGTCAACGAAATGATGTCAACGAAAACTTGTTAGGGAAAACTTGCTTGTCAGAACGAGGTTACATTTAAGATGTTTGCATTGCCGACTTTGCCGTCGTTTACACGTTGCCTCCATGTTCAGGTTATCTACTAATAATATTTAATGCAGTACCTACCCAACAACCACCACACCATCTTCATCGGGAGGGCACGAAATGCAATTTATTTGCCCAGTCAATGGAACATGTTCATAAACTTCGTTCCGCTGATGATTCCAGGAGAAAAGACTACCTTTTTCATCACCTAATAACAATTCAGCAAAAATCAGCCCTGTGTTACAAAACGGCAATGGGATTTTTTACGACTACTGTACGTCTCAAATCGTCTACTATATGAAATACCAAATTCATCACAAAAATTAGACCCCCTGCAGAATCAGTTGAAAGGTAAGTTAGCAAGGAAGAAACAAACAATGACACAAGGATAAGCATACAATTTCGTAGGGTATCTATCTGGTGAATAGTTTCGTCCAACCGAGCAACATTTTCTTACATGCCCATTCTCTGACTTTGTGTCAGGGAAGAGTGTATCTCTAACAGTTGAAGGGTTTTAAGGGTTGAAGGGTTAAATTAACATACAAGAACTTGTATCAGTTGTATGTTTACCTGAATAAATCCAGTCATGGGATGCTTGCGACCACGAAACAGTGGTAATTCGTGCCTGTAAGAATTTCAAAAACTTTTTACATACAGTAATAAGTTGATATTACGCTCTTGTGCGAAATAACACGACTATCATTGAGATTTCATCTGAAAAAAAAAACACAAAGGAAATCGGACGCAACTGCTACATACAGTACCACTAATAAAACTTTTCACAATTCCATTTCCGTTTTTATGATTTCAGACAACCACTTCAGAAAGGCCTTACCAAACCTGACACATGTAAAATTTCAGAGGCGTAAAACCGCCATAGGTAAAGCCCTTTTCCACTACTCACTAGGTGGACATGTTTGCTAAAAAAATTTTTTAGCAATACCGGCCCTGTATGATTTGACTAGTGAGAACATTAATTTGCAGCGAAAAAGTGGGAAGCGACGTTTTCGCAGCGAATATTTTCGCTTTGTTTCACATGAACAAATTTGCCTAGTCACTAGTGGAAAACGGTTCCACAGCGAATTTGTTCGTGCAAAGTGACTTTTTCCTTTGTCAAATCGCTTAGCGCAAAAAATTCGCTGGTAAAAAATGGCTTAAGAATAAAGACTGCATCAACGAGGGTCTCACACATGGACTATCACCAATAGATGCGGCTTATCTATCGCCCCACGTTGAAATACAAAAATTTAATAAACAGCTGCCAGTATGGGACAATAAGGGGCTGCATAGAATCAACATTGTCAATATAAACATACTGTACATATACTGTACTGTAGCTATACCCCTCTGTAAAGCTGAACTCAAGACCTAGCAAGACCTAGCTGAACTCAAGACCTATGCAAGGTAGAAATACCATCAACAGTTTAAGGCACATTTTGATACAAATGAGGACATGTGGAAGAATGATGGGCAGGAGGCAGCAGAAAAATTCCTGAGGTGCAATTCTGACATATTGCAACATCTGACATATTGCATGCCATAAAGCAACATCTGACATATTGCATGCCAGACTTGACCTGGAATCCTCTGAATAATCGGAGGAGAGGATGGCCAAAGAAGACCTGGTGTGGGACACTAAGACCAAGCTGAAGTGCTTGGTTGGCAGAAGCGGATTTGAGTATGATGTAGTATTACTGTAGATGCCCTACAGTATGCTCCTCTGGGAGTCTTTGTATCATGGGTACAGTATCGATTATGGGAAAGTTAACAATTCCATATCCCGTCCCATGGGACAGGAATCCCATCCCATAGTGCGAGAATCCCGTCCCACAGGACGAGAATCCCTTCCCGCAGGACAAGAAATTTGTCCCTCAGGACGGAATTCCATTCCACAGGATCAAAATCCTGTATACAAATCCCCACAAATAGATACTGTAAAACTACATGAGAATTAAGATAAATGAATATTACATTTTCTTTTAGTTTAAACATCTTAGCGGAAATTCTAGTCGAAATAACTTCTTTCACAAGTTGGCAATATTTTGACCCTGTGGCCAACCAACATAAAACTTCCTCCGTAATCTCTTAATTTTCAAGCACAAAAACTTCAAGCCAATTCGTTTTGATCAATTGTTGAAGTCTTGGGGATGTTAACTACAGTAAGACCACATGTATAAGACCCTAGATTTTTCAAGTTAGCCTAAACAGGTTCTTATATAAATGGTGCTTATTCTAAATCTTAAATAGGTTCTTAATTTATAAAGAAAAAACGACTCATTTTCGTTTGGTGTTGATACAGTTAGCTATTCTCGCTTATCTTGCATGCAAGCTCCAAAGAGTCCCTGCACTCACTTTGGTTTCATGCAACTACCAATAGTTTGTCCAAATTTTTAATTGTACTCTTTTGACAAAATTTGATATACTGGCCATAAAGAATTCTCAATTCTTATAGTATTTTTACATGCATGCAAGTACTAATGAAAGATATATTCACTCAAGATGAAATAATGAATTTTGGAGGAAACTGACAGATTTCAGAGCTTGTTCCAAGGGATTCTATACAATTTGTGGTGTGAAAGCTCTGCACTGCTTATCAGAATTGCATTGCATGATAAATGCTCACCACCACAAATGGCTTCATCAGTGATCCACATGGAAATGTACACAAGTGGCTAGTGTGCATACCAGGTAAACTTTAGTCTGGATATATACATGCAATACTGGACAACGAGGGACTGCAAACTGAGGAAGCAGTAATAATTGAAGCAGATGATAATTTCTTGTCTAATGCATCTGAAGGACCATCAACAAACATATTTTGTCTCACTTCACACACTTGTTCTGGGATTGGGTCATTCCATTCAACATAGGCACCCCCCCCCCCC